>PQWD01011319.1:0-192766 GCA_019425675.1 Leucinodes orbonalis
TAAGTGAGGTACAGATGTTGTGCCATGTAGCCTGGGTTAAGAATAGGGCTACGGTACCTCCTGCCTGTCGTAAAAGTCGACTAAAAGGGACTGCGGTGGGGAAGGCATGCTAATGCAGATATGCAACTGGTGGTGGTGGACCCGGCGTAGAGGAAGGCAAAAGTGTATGGCCTTAAGGGCGATGATAGTTAGCGTAGCTGCTTTCGTCGACCAGTCACAGCATCCAAGTCTTTCTCAGATCGTAGCGGATTTCCGTTTTATTAGGTAATGAGAAATAAGGACAAGTGTGTGCACCTGTGCTTGCGCGCGTGCTTGTGCACCCTAATATATCCTGCGCATTAGACCGCTTCATTCATTCATTCACAGATGTTGTTCACGTTTTAAGAGTAAACTGTTTTTTATTTAATTTAATTAAATTATTGCATGTTTTTTTTATTGAAGAACTAGTGAATACTAACTCCTTAACTAAGAGAGCTCCATGAGACTGCTGGTGAGGTTTAATTAGAGAGCGCCTCCTTCCCTTTTTACTTAAAATTTTGTCCCTAGGTCTTAACTATTGGACATTCTTTGTTCAAGCCAACTTAGAATATTTTGCGATATGACTACTTTCAATAATATTATTAAAATTATATAAGATATAAACTAAAAAAAAAATGCAATGTTCTCGTATACGCAACTCTTTCATTACTGAATAACTGACCGTCAGCCAACGTCGAGTTAAACTTAATTCCATAAAATATTTAGCTTAAACATGTTCCATCCTTTTCCATAGGGTTAGCGTTATAAAAAAAGAACAGAATTTATTTCATAACGTGATAAACTTTTTTTTCCATGAATACAGTTAAAACTTTGTGAAGCTGCAGGAACAAAGTTAGACTAAAATAATATGGACTTTTCTTCGAATCCAGTGTTGGGAGCAACGTAGGTAACTGATACGGCTTATTACTTTATAAAGATACGCAAGTTTCTTGTTAACTCCAACACGCGGTTGCTGGGCAATTGCTAATCAATTTAATTGCAACGGTAGAAGTTTTCTTGAACCTTATTCTAGCATTATATATTAGATTTTCGCAATTTTACACCACTAAGCATCGATGGCTTATTGGTGTGAACTAATTAATGCCTTCCGATCTGAAAAGCTTCAGGGTCAAATCTCGCCATGTACCAATCTTTACGTTTATCTGACGGTGTTTACCTTACGGTGAAGGAAAACATCGTGGGGAAGCCTTTGCACGTCTATGAAGATGTTCAAGGGTTGTGCACGATGTTGGCCAATCCGCACTGGGCCCGCGTGGACTACTACGGCCTAATCACCCTATACGGGTATTCTCGTGCCTCCGGTGGGGACGTTTAATGAGCTGATATATTTCTCATAATGTAGGTACAGGGTAATCGCTTAATTTACAAAAACATTATATCTGGAACATAAAGAAAAACGCCCATGTACCAAACGGTCTCTAAAGATAGAATGAGAATAATGATAATTTTGAAAAATTCTAGCACCCTCCGCTATATCGACAGAAAAATCCACATATGTCGTCATTTTTGTTAAAGAAAACTTTGTTGGTTTTAAGCATTTAAAGTTATTGTGTTTAAATTATTATCCGTGACCTAGTTCTAAAATGGTCAGTCTGCCCGTGACATTCGATCTTGAAACCCCACTGAACAACGCCCGACACTATTAAACATGTATTAGAAGTGTCCGTGAAGTTTAGGAAGGTCATCATTCAATTGTACTTATAATACAAGCATATACGTTCTTTACTTACTCTTCCTTAAGTTACAGAATATATTCCAGCTCTCAAGCTAAAACACCATACTAAAAACTAAATAGATGAGCTTTCTGTGAATATTTAGTCCTATTAAGTCCAATTTTATAACTTTATATACTTACATACAAATTAGATAAATAATAATATACATAATTAGGTTTATAATGCATCAGATGCTCTTTTCAGCAACGGCTCGGGAAATGTTTGAAAGCCTGAGTTTTGCTGTCGGCAATCCGATTTTAATTTACTACTTGATTTTGGACATCATCTAAAGTGCGATTTACTTAAAGTTCTAATTGTATTAATGCGAAAAACACAAGTCACAACAACAGAACTCGATCGTCGTACAGAAACAGTTGAGTATCGCTGCCTAGTAAGCGGAAAGTCTTTGTTCAACAATCAGAAGCGGGGCTCGGAGACCACAGTTCGCAACTGCAATTTACTATGTTCTCGTTACGCCAATGGCATTCGTTCGTATGGGGCAAGTGATAAGAAATTATAGTAAGATTAGAAATACGAACTTCTACGAATAATTAGATAAAAGTAGCCTATGTCACTCTCCATCATTACAACTATCTCCACCTGAAGAAAAACGTCTATTCATATTCCCGTTTTGCCGTGAAAGATGGACAAACAGACACACTTTCACATTTATAATGGATGGATGGATTTTAGGAATGTATCAACTTTGCTCCTGATAGACTTGGTGATCGACAAGAACTTGCCCAATGTGAAAGGTTTTGATCTTTATTCCCGAAACTGTTATTCCCATTTTTTAGTAGTACCAACTTCAAGTAGCAAAATATTTAATAATGGAAAGAAAAGTCCATGACACAAACCGCAGATTCTAGGGCAACGCTTAAATCAATACGGAAGCAATCTATAGTTTCCATTGCTTTTTATAAAGAATAATTTCATCTTCAATATTTTTTTAAAAGAAATCAAAACGTGTATTCATTTGTATACAACATGCATAAAAAAAAACAAAATCTAAGTATTTTTTTAATCCTTTTGTGGTCTATTACATAATTCAAAATTTAATTCAATTTTATTTTGGAACCAACGTAGAGTGTTTTTTTTATTTGTATATTGTAAATTTCTTGGGTGCCGACGTCCACATAACGGGAAACGAAGCGTAGGCCGACTCCAAGCCAGATGAGTGGATGACCTGGTTAAGGTGGCGGTAGCAGATAAATGTCAACTGCTAGGGATCGATCCACGTGGAAATCATCAAAGGAGGCTTCCTTTCAGTAGTGGACATTTTTGGCTGTAACTATGATGATGATGTCGTGTACGTGTCACGATAGAACTAAATTAATCTAAAGTATTTCTCGTGCCAACGATATATAGATATGTATGTATGCATATTATAAATTTGTAGTCGGTAGATAATAACAAATCTCGAGGTGCGTGTAACCTTCGCGCCCCAAGGCCTTTCCACGGGCAATCAATACGACGTGCCCTTGTCACCTGTTCATTCACTGTCGATTTGAAAAAGTGTTTACCAGGGACCTACCCCTAGGAACTCTTTATATGTTTTGCTAATTGTTCACATACATATTTTTATTGATTTTACTAACAACATCATCTTATATTAAATAAAAAAATATGCATTAGACAACAGGAATCATGATGATGATGATGATCATGAAGTGTTAGTAACATTAATCAAAAGATAATGTAATAATAATTTGCTCAAATTTTCGAAATCATGTATTACGAGATTTATGAAAAAAAAAATTCTTAAGTATACAAAAGAGATACATAATATCATACAAGTATATATGTAGTTGTTATGCTAAAAAATCTAAACACAAAAATAAGCATTTAAATTTGAAAATAAAGGCTTTGTAATACTAAATCTTTTGTCCGTGATTTCCTTGGTACAAAATAACGCATACAAAAGTAGCCTATCTGTTAGTTCAATGGGTAGACCAGTAACTCTTATGAAAATCGCTCCAAGTAATTGTTCCAATGTGAAAGAGTACCAAGCGGTCTTCTGTTTATACATTCAATCATACACAAATTAAATTTGTTCGTAATATATGAGAACTTTAATTTAACATAAGCATCTACTACATACAAAAAATCCTTAGTGAGAGTGCTCGACTCGAATTTGTACAGCTTAATGCCCTATAAACCGACTAAAATTCTAATTTAGTTTTTATAGAAAATGACAATCTGTTGAGATATTGAATGCTGAATAATCCGTATTCATTAAAGTCATATCATATTTGAAACTCTTGACTACGCTACAATTCTTGACTAATGAGAATGTACGCCCAATGACAACGTATGTAATAATCGATTAAATGATACAAATAACCTTTCGTTTCGTGTAGTGGCACGGGAATAGGAGGCCTTGAACTATTACCTTGTAATGGCAGTAAATGTGTACAGGCTCATACGTGGCCGAGGCAAGTTCAAGTAGACGATCGATCGGTGCGGTCGGCCGCTTCTGATACTCGACTTTGCTTTTGAATTTATATGATGCTATTTTAGAGCTTGCATCGTGCATTTCAAAGTCAAACATTTTAGAAAGTATGAACTTGAGGGTTGTAATTATTTCAGAATCCGTGGTATGTCAACCCTTAACCAAAACTGTATTGCCAAATTTCTGAATTATGTTCATCTGTAATGCAGTCAAACAAATGAAATTTCAAATACGTGGTATTTCACCCTTTGAACGCCAATGACGCCTTAAGACGCTAGACACAATAGATTTTCTATTGTATCTGGATTCCCGGCGTTCAATGGGTTAAAATTGAAAACCATTTACTTTCTCAACATTAAGAATATTATTGTTTATTAAATTATAAAAGTCAAATTAAACAATAAAATAACAAAGCATGATAATTGCATTTTTTTTTAGTGAAAAAATATTTTTTTTGTATGAAATTCCATAAATTATTTCTTATGTCAAGTACTAACATCTATCTTTTTTTCTGTTCATTAATTTACGCAATTCTGCCGTAACGATGCAGATGCTGAATGAATACTTCAGTTTCTTTCATTAATCCAAGCAGAAAGGGCATCATAAAATAAAGAATCGTAACCGGCGATGCATTGTACTCGTAGATGTCAAATCTGCAGCTCGTAGTGTTTCTGAGCCGGCACTTTGCAGTGAAGCATGATGAAAATATAAACATACAAGTTGTATTGCTAATTATTTTTAATATTGATTGCTGAGGTGGTTAAATGATGTCATTTCACCACTTTACACTCGAGGTAAGATTAGGAAGTTAATTGAGAAGTTAGCACCGATTTTTTTTTTTAATTTGCGATATCTGGCGTTTCTTGTCCTAAAAATTGTAGCAATATATCCTTGGTGGTAGTACTTACGCCTTATATAGTTGCCTGACATGAAATGTCGCCTCAACCAGTCAGCCGGAATATGTTTTTAGGCGAATGGAATTAGTATCTTCCAAACAATCTCGTACCTAAATACGCCACAATATATCAAAACGCAAAATTCCAAACTAGCTACGGGCGTTATGAAATTGGCCAATACCAACACGCAATTCTATTAGCGCGGACTTCGGCTGTAAACCGAACAGAATTTACAACTTTAGCTTTACCGCATACGCATTAAGTATCGTTGCAGTTATATTCGTATATTATTTTTAATAACTTCACCAGACTTTATCGAATGTAACAACCCTGACAATAAGCTAGTAGATGTAAGATTATGGTTTTAAAAAATGAAGGGGTACTTGATACCGCTGAGAATTCATAATTACTGTCAACATTTCATCCACTCGAAACTTTGAGCCTTTGAGTTTATCAGCATCATCAGCTCATTATATGTCCCCACCGAGGGGCACGAGCCTACCCGGAGGTTGTATAGGCCTTAGTCGTCCACGCGGTCACAGTGCAGATTGGCCGACTTCACGCACAACCTTTGAATTTCTTCGTAGGCGTATGTTTTCTTTTACCGTAAGAGCGTCGGATAAACGTGCATATAATTTCGAGAATTCAAAATAACATTGGTATTTAGCGGGATTTGAACCAACACCCTCCAGACTGGAAGGCAACAGTCCACACCAATGAGCCAACGACGCTGAACAGTAGTAAAGCGACTACGCTACTCGTAGTACATTAGTACTCGCTTCGTAGCCACATCTTTCGGCAGATACTTTTCGTAGCCTCTTAGGACGCTGGGTTATTTTAGACCAAATTATAATATAGCGTTGATAAATTCCTAAACACCCTAACTATGCATGCAAAACTGCGCTCAGGTAACATCAAAACTCTTTGTAATAAAAAAACTCAACATTTTGCTTAATTGTTTAAAACTGTCTGCCTTTCATGACACATGCTGACCTTACGCAAGAATATTTCAAATATTTTCTGTACTGCGTTTCTTTATATTTTTAACATTCCAAATCATTGTTTATAAAAAACAAATAATGCCGAGTCAAAATTGTAGCGTCAAGCATGTCACGGTCACAAGCTATTAAACTGTAGACGAATATATCAAGCACGTTGCTTAATTAATTGAAACTGCTGCAGCATACCAATCTGTCACAATATCTTGTCGCATGCAATTAGTTGGGATGCAGCCTTGTGGTATGATTACTATTTTCGTTTTAGAGTTACTTGAAATAGTACAATTGTAATTTCACTGGTTCAAAAATAAAACGCCCATACGTGATTAATTACATCGTTATACCTCAAAGTATGGTTGGGACTATGCACATATGGATCACTCTTTGATTAGAAATATCTTTTCATAACAGTGCGTCAATTGATTAATCCAACACTGTGGTATCTTTCGTCATAGTGTTTAGATGCCATAGAAAACGTTGATACCAGCTACTTTACTTATAAACTTACGAGTAGGATGGATCCAGTGCGATTTGATCGGTGATCAATTCCCAAAGAGCCCGCTTGGTGGGTTTCAGCCTAATCCCCCCCTAAGCCTGAATGGCCTTGCAGTAAGATGTTATAGGCTGGTAATGAGATCGAAAAACTTTGCTAAACAAAGACAGAATACCAAAATATTTTGTTGAAATAGAATTCATGCAATAGTCAAAGAGAACTTAGGCATAAATCTACCACGCGCTTTTATGACAGATTCTACTTACAGGTCATTCGAAATTTATGTGCGTACATTATATAAAATTACATATTGCCTAGAAATCATTACTTATAAAAAAACTGAAGTGAAACACTTGATTAATAAAAACACCACACCGCACACCTGAGCAACGTTTTACCAATAAAAAATAAATGAAAACCGATAAATATTATTGACAATAAAATAGCCTGGAATCTTTATTTCATTTTAGGCAGTGGCAACAGGAAACGATTCCCCCGAATATAAATTAGGTTGATTGAAGGTAAAAAATATTTATTGATTTTGTGAGCGAAAATTTTGCCTTCAGTTCAACATTGAGTTTTACTTAGCAATTTTTATTAATATGTGTGAATCAAAGTCATAGAGAAAGACGGAAATATTTTCACAAATATGTAGATTAGAAGGAATACTTTCCAATGATAAAATAATGATTACAAAACCTTGTTTGAAGTGGCGGCTATGTTTTGGTATATTTTATTGTTCTGAAATACAATGGAAATATGTGTGTTGCTTATAAGTACGGCATAATTGATCCCGAATTTGAAAAAAAAAACAGGTCATCTTGTAATATAGTTATGGTCATGGAATTTATTTCTCATACGAACAAACACATAGTTACAGTTCAGTTATAATGTTAAACAAGCACTAACATTTCGTAGATTTATTGATCTGATACGCGCAGTAATTCCGATCTGCGCTTATTGCTTTTTAATAAGTTAGCTTTTGGGTATCTTGCCATAGATATGCTTAGCGAGAAAGCAAGTGTTTTAATGCAAATAATCATATGTGATGGATATGTAATCGGTTACTTCTTTTTTCAGGTAAGTTCACAACTGTAGCACCAGGTGGTGGTCCAGGGAATCACGTAAGGTAGAATTTGTTTTTTGTTTGCAAGCAGCAGCAGACAAGTAAGTGTGTATTACTTTGGTTTGGGAAGTGCAGCGTCATCGTTCATAGTCACAAATCGTAAACAATGATCGTGTCTGCTCGACTTACTGGTCGATCAGACATTCGCTACATTCCAATACTATTGTAAAATATTGTTGAGATTTCCCTTGTAGTTCAGATACTAGGTAAAGCCATTGGTCTCAACTACAATTGTTACATCAACCCATCCTTGTTAAATGACTTTTAACGTCATTAAATTTAAATTTTTTAAGATTTTATTTTTTATTCCGTTAAGAAATTTATCCTAATTGAGTTCTCCAGGCAACTATAATTATCGACTGATAGTCGACTCTAATGACCACGCCAAAAGCGATACTACAGTATTTTATGACAAAAATTACTAGTTGGTGAGAAGATAAGATCAATAAAAAGCTACTCAACGGGCAATGTAGCGAGCTATGTTTGTGGTCTCGCTTAAGGATAAAATTAGAAATGATGTTATCCGCAACAGAACTTAAGTTACTGTCTGACATACATCAACCAGATCAGCAAGTTGAAGTGGCAGTGGGCTGGTCACGTATGTCGCAGAACCGATGGCCGTTGGAACAGACGAGTTCTGGAGTGGAGAACACGTCTTGACAAGCGAAGAGTAGGACGCTCCCCGATCCGATGGACCGACGACTTGCGATCGGTCGCAGGTGGAGGCTGGATGAGGAAGGCGGAAGGCCGGGATATCTGACGCAAAATGGTGGCGACCTATGTCCTGCTGTGGATTGCTACGTGTTGAAGAGAGAAGAAATGATAAAGGTAGTGAGGCATCTTTCGGTGTCTAGCTAAGTGATCCACAATACATACTCAAATATTATATATTTTGTGTACGCTAAAATGTCTGTCTGAATTGGTTTGGGTGTTTCTATATATTATATGTATGTATTTACAAAAAAATATATATTGAGCTATACAAGCTCATTTGTAAAAGTTGTATTTTTACATTTCTATTTATCTGTTAGAATAATATAATAAAATTATTTATGTACCAATCAGAAGAAAACGATTATATTTATGAAAGTCGTAGTTAGTTTTAGTCCAATGAATAGGTAGGTTAAATGCTTACGTGTTGTATAATCTGTAAAACTATGTAATCAATGACTTGCATGTGCACATTATACCTATTGTATATCGATTAATATCTCATAACGTGTTTTCTTGAGTAGATTAACTGAAAAACCCCAAATTCTCTCAGATATATAATCTGAATTATCATCATAAACATCGGTGTTTCGTTAATAATTATCTGTGTCAGACCGCATTAAGGAACAGATTGATAGCAATTCCGATTGCAATCGATTATCAGCTGATGTTGTTTTCCATTAAACATCATCCAATTCTAAGTTTACTATCGGTAACAGTAAAAAAAATAAAGATTAAGAAAACCCCTAATAAGTGGTTATTTTATCTTGGATCAACAGACACTCGTATAGAATTATTAATCAAAAGTAATCTAGTGCATTTTCGTAACGAGCATCCCTCTCAATGAGACCATTCAAACTGTAAAGAGAGAGCCTTTTAAAATGTTGATCTATACCTGACTATCTGATGTAAAAAGCTGCTTTCTGCGTGAATATCGACTTTATTGCCGTGACTTTACCAGTCAAAGTATATGATATATTCATAGAATGCTTTGAAAAGCCCACTTTGAGTAGCGCCTCCGTAAAACCTCGCAATATACTAGAAGCATCATAATTATTGTAAACACCTTTTAAAAGAGCCAAAAATATCACGGAGCTGCGTGTGAAACATTGTCTGCCCATCAAAAAAAAAGTGATCAAAATCGGTTCACATTCATATTCACAACGAAGATATCCACGAACAAACTAAGATAAAATAAAGCTTATATACCGTCGATTTGAGGAACCTCCTTTTGAAGTCGGTTAATAAATGGTGCAAAATGATAATTACGTTTAAGTGGAAACTTAAGCCTAATTTTAATTTTCATCAAAACAGAAAATAGTGAAATCACATAGAAGAAATCCTCAGCTAGCAATTAATCCATATTTAAAGAGATTTATATTTAAAAAAAATCATCAAGCAAATTCATATGATTCAAGCGACACAGGAAATGATAACAGTGCGATCAGAACAGTGTATCACGATTAAAATCTTATAATTAAATCTGGGGGTGCATTGGCTAGCGAGCCTCTGTTATAAAGGGCAAAACAAATGGGAAATCTTAACTAGGACCAAGGACTAAATCAGATATAAGAAATAGAAATTCTCTTGATTGGCGGTCTGTGAACAAATTTTGGATAAGCCCGTCTATGAGTACTAAATCCGTTTTGATAAAGACCAAGCAAACAGTGGCTTGTTCCTAGAAAAGTACGTGAACCTACTGATACATAAACCCATTTAGTTGGTTTACCCATGGTTGAGACTTCGGCTAATACATCAAGGTTTCTGAGTTTGCTTCCTGGGCAGTGCAAACATTTGTGTGCATGAGCATGTCTGTTTATAATGGTCTGGTCGTTTATATTTATAATGTACTAGCTTTTGCCCGCGGCTTCGCCCGCGTTAAATTCGGGATAACATGCCTCACTTTCCTGATAACGAAAACAGAATAATTTTAACACTGCAACATTGCTTCTTCTTCTTCTTATTCGCTTCGCATACCAATTTTTGCTTTTTAAATTAAAAACTGGGAAAAGTCAAATATAAATGGCTCCTTATTTAAGGATTCAAGGGCCGATTTGCAAAAACTTAAATATGCAATAGTCCTCATACTAATATTTTAGCTTTCTACCTTGTAAACTGTGATAAAACCCCCAACTTTAAAGGTTTTGGGGTCCATTTTCGAAAAAAAAAAATTATATATATATCACTATACTTAGGAATCCCCTCCCACTAACTCTAAAGGTTTAAATTTTTGTAACATATATATGTATATATATACTGAAAAAAGTCAGGTATAGTATCCCCCCTTCCTATCTCTTTTAATGCTTCTGGGGCCGATTTCCGAAAAAAGAAAAATTAGAGATTTATTGTTTGTGACTTACAGCTCTCATACCAATTTTTACCTTTCTACCTTCAAAACTGCGAAAAATCGAATATCATGCTTCCTCCCCTATTTTAAGGGTTTGGGGAGGATTTAAAAAAAAATGCTTTTTTTTTCGTTTCTGACAAATTGTCCGCATACCAAATTTCAGCATCGTACTACAAAATTGCGGAATGTTCCATACAAACTTCCAACCCCCATTTTAGGGAAGTGGGGGGTTAAAACGGGATAAAAAGTAGCCTTAAACCTATTCTGGGTTACCTTCTATCAACATACCAAGTTTCAATAAAATCTATCTTAAAACTGTGAAAATTCGGATATGATACTTCCTCCCCTATTTGAAGGGTTGGGGGTGGATTTTTTAAAAAAAGGTAATGCTATATTTTTTCGTTTCTGAAAAATAGTCCGCATACCAAATTTCAGCGTCGTACTACAAAAATTGCGGAATGTTCCATACAATCTATGAGTGAATCAACTTTCCTTTACATGTTGGTATTTTGCAAAAATTATAATTAATTAAATATTTTTAATTACAAATATGTATTACAAACGAAGGCAAGAATATTTTATAGAATTTTGTTTTAAGTAGGGTTGGGATGGTGGTTTTGTTAAATGAGGAAAAGACAGAATGTGATTGATACAGTTTATTTAAAAAATAGAAAAACTAACTTTTTATTTCACTTTCAATTTCGCATAATAATAATCACGGATCAATATTTGCACACACTGAATAAGGCTGACATGTTTTACAGGTTTATTTTGAACTTTTACTTTTTTCATCAAAAATAAATCTAATCACAATTCAAGCATTGCTAACTATCCACTGAGCGAAGTTTGAAACGCGTACGTTGACCATAGGAGCGGAAGAACTACCACAACCGCTAGACCATGATGTAACACCGATGACTACTCCTTGATGGAAGACAGGACCACCAGAGTCTCCGCTGCACTGGCCCTTGCCATTGATTTGTTGGTCTCCAGAACACAACATGTTGTCGGTCAAAAGGTTGCCGTAAATCGCACGGCATGTTTGTTGATTAATAACGAAGACTTGAACGTGTTTCAATTCAGACGACGGTCCACCGAGCTGTATAAGTAAAACATAAATATTATTTTGTACCTTTACTATGCATTGCTTATTACTAATTTATCGTTTGAATAAAATGTTATAGTATTTTGCTACATAAAGCACATTTGCTGCGTTCCAGTTAAGAGAAGTTTTTGCTTAACCTAGCATTAATGCCAAGCTAAGACAGATGTTCTTTGATTCTAGCAAAGTAGAATGTGTGAGTGATTAAGTTGAGTATCCCCTCAAGTGGACTCAAAACTAACAGAAAACAATATTGATAATATTCTCTGCACGTTGAGTTTTTAAATTGAGAAAACGATTACAAATTGTTTTTTAAAGAACGAATTCATTCATATGATGTCTGGCGAAATACGATCATACATAATAGCGACCTGCCAGGGCCTTCTTATAGATACACTACACATTTTTCTACAGGATATGTGAATAACCCGCTTAACTTCCGAGCGGTTTAAAAAGTAATAATCCTGGAATTGTAGCATATATGTCAGTGTATTTCCCAACTTTAGCTTTTCCAGTTGCATTGCACTAATATATTTCTTTATAAAAAACGAATTTTAGGCTGTTATAAACTTATGGATGAGTTTGCAAGTTTTGTTAATTTTAAAACTAAGTAGTCGATTAGTTAGCAAAAAGACCCCCATTGCTGTTAGAGCTTCTCAACCACTTAACATTATCTGAAAATATAGTTTCTTCTAACGATCATCATATTAGCAGACAGCATGAAATCATACTTATTTTCAGATATGAGAAACATTTGATTGAACCTGCCTACTATATCCTAGACAATTTAAGTATTTAGCCTCAAAATAGTGGCCTATGCCGTTCAAAACTGAAATATTCACTCGTACCTCCGTCGCACCCCATCCAGCAGCCCATACTACATCATTATCAGGAGCTACGTAGTTAGGTCCAGCGATTTGACCAGCTTGCACCAGGTCGTTAAATGTAAAACTTCCTTCAATTCTCAGGATAGCCACTTCACTGTCCATGTACGATGCAACGTTGTAGTCGGGGTGGACAATGTATTCAATAACATGGTGAGTGACCCCGCCACTGTGGAACATAGTGGAACCCACGCGGATCATCTGGTTGCCAGGTCTAGCATCACTGGAAATTAATACAGACACGCTTACATCACATTCAGTCTTTAAAATAAATGATTGCCAAAATATTGGATGCTTAATCGCTATGTCCTCAACTCAGTCACATTCGCCAGTAGTACTTGTAGGGGAACAAGAGGCTATAAGGGTCATCGGTAACCTCATTCTTATGACTCAATTTTGACGACCCATTTGGTGAAATGGTTTAAACGTCGGCTACTACACCAAGGGTTCCGGATTCAATCCTCATGTGTGTGCATGAACATGTCGCTTTGTATTGGTCTGGGTGTTCTAAGTATAATATGTATGTATTTTGATAAAAATTGTATAAGTATGTTTATCAGTTGTTAACCGCCTATGAGAAGAAATAGAAAGGTAAAGATATCAGATGACACATTTTACTTACTCCGTACAATGGGCTGCAGTTAGTACTGATCTGTTGTTGATGATGGTACTTCCGCACCAAATGAAGAAGCCAGGCGCGAATCGGTTGTCCAACACGGCGCCCATTTGGGGGTAATTATCAATTATCGTAGTCGAACCTCCATGGATGCGGTTTAGGTGATTTGGTAAAGCTGTTGACAAATATGTGTTTAATAGCTTTATATCAACAGTTACAAAATATTTGTGTTCGAAGTTCAGGGGGGTTGTTACCACCATCTCTTAAAACAGTATTACTACAGACTGGCTGCAGCATCTTTGCTGTGGTTTTTTGTGTGGTCAGGACATTGATTGCCTTTGTGGTGTGTTGCCATCGGATAATGCTGTCACTGTCGCTGCTCTCTGGGCCGCTAAAATTTGAATGTGTGTTTACCTTCGACGCGCTAAGATGGCGATAATCCCCTGAGCAGCAAGTTGAAAATTAAATTGTTTCACTCTCTAGTTCTCACATTTGCACAGTACAATAAAGTATTACTTCTACTATCTGTCACATAAGTATTAATTTAATCTGTTATTTAGTCTGTAGTAAAATTCAAAAAGCATTTCTGAAATGAGCTTGAAATAAGCACAAATAAAAAACAAAAGTACAAGAACAAGTATAGAGACCTTAAAGAATAAGGTGTTTTGTTAGCCCATTGAACGTCGGGAGTCCAGACACAATAGAAAATCAATTGTGTCTGGCGCTTTAACGCGTCATTGGCGGTCAAAGGCTTAAAAAGTTTTGCTAAGCAAGCAACGGTCGGTCTGCAGATCATCATCAGCTATTATACGTCCCCACCGAGGGGCACGAGCCTACCCGTAAAGGGTGTATAGGCCTTAGTCGTCGATGCGGATTGGGCGACTTCACGCACAAACTTTAAATCTCTTCGTAGGCGCAGGTTTTCTTACGATGTTTTCCTTCATCATAGGAGCATTAGGTAAACGTAATTTAAAATTTGAAAAGACATTGGTACGTGGCTGGGTTTGAACTCACATCCGAAGGCAACAGTTCACACCAATAAGCAACAAGTGTCTGCTGATGGATGATTGTGCCTTCGTGCTTTGTATGGCAGTTTGTCGCGACTATATTATTGGATTGATAGTGGTTATCAGTCACCTGCCAATCCGCTTTGCCTGGTGGGTTACAGTCCAATCTAACCATAGCAAATAGCTGTGTTTCAGTTCCTGTGAGATTCTGGTTTTATTAAAACATGTTGATTAAACAAAAAATAACATAAAATCTTAAACTTTTGCTAACGTAAAAAAATACTTATTTTACCTCCAACTGCCACCAATGTCAAACACAAAATTATGCAACCTCTCATTTTGACTTCTACAATCTTAAGAACTTTACAATAAACGACCACTTTACCAAATGGGCATATTACGTACACAATAAATATCTTTTTAATAATTGTTACCAATACGAATGACGTTTGATTAATCAATTTGTTATCATTATTATCTATTGTGATGATAATTTGAAATTATAATAATCATAATGACGCATTGAAACGTTTTCCGAAAAAATATATAATATGAGTTCCCCATTTGTTGGTGCATTAGTTAAAAAGTCGTGGTGTAGTTATAATGAATAAATTCAGTAAAAGAGAATCTATTTCGATTGTCATGTTGTATACACACACTGTAATACTAAACTTCAGTTATGTTAAACAGTTCAACATATAAAACATGGCTAACATAAGACACCAACACTTAGCAACCACTCTCCATAAAATTGTGGGAAGTCGGAAACCTTGTTATAAATAAATAATCACTGATATTCACACAGTTCCATCTAACCAAGTTAATCGTGAGGTCTGTATTATGGTACTATACAACAGATAAATAAACTTACATGCACACAAATGTTTCTTCTGCCCGGGGATCGAACCCGGAACCATTGGTGAAGCAGCCGACGTCTCGGCCATTGCACCACATGGGTCGTCTTAATGTTATCTTTACGAAATATTTGAATAGTAATCGCTCAAGACCCCTGAGAAGCCACAGAGAGTCTACCCTTGCTATTCCAATACATAGAACTATTTTTATACAGGAGGTTTCAAATTTGCCAACAAAGTATGGAATGATCTGCCACTGCCTCTGCGGGAGATTATACGCCCGGGAAAATTAAAAAGTGTAATAAGTAGTTATTTATTTAATAGAGAAGCAGACGCAAACGCAAGCACAGTACAAACGTTTTTATTTTATTTTTTATCCTCTATAGGCAGGCATTTGACTGCCATCTCACCTGATGGTAAGTGATGATGCGGCCGAGGATGGATCATGCCTGCCGAGAAACAGCCTATTCATTCTTGCCAGGAACGGCCAGGTTGTAATGATCGGGTAACACTTAAGGAGGTAAAGAGTTCCATTCCTTAGCGGTGCACATTGAGAACGAGACACCATAGCGGACTGTGCGTAAAGCTAAACATGGAACCTCCCCCATGTTATTAAGTAGTGCATGATATCTCAAGCTTCAATCGTCATTGATTCTTTCTACACCCCTTTTGCATTATTACTAAATTATATTTGTTATTAACAAATTTGTTCAGTCGTCCTTTCTTATTTTTCGCCGGCTGACAAACTGTAAGGTCCAATCTGAAAACCGGTGCTACGCTACCGAGACTAGTTTATGCTGAGATTGGTTCCTTTTGCTTAATTTTTTAGTTCATTATGTTAGACTTAAAATATTTGTATTGTTTGACTTAGCAACAAATATTATTTTATATTAACAGAATGACGACTGAATGATGACTGCAATCAGTATCAGGAATTTACTGGTCATGTGCCATGATTACCTTCGACTAGGCCAGTATAGTGTTTACATTCGGGCAAAGGCATTTACCGCCAGTGAAACGACTATTGTCGTGTTCAATTCGTTCCAAAACCCTGGATCGTTGAGGCAGAGACGTATGATCCTAGTCACTGCTTGTTTCTCCAGAATACGAGCCCCTCTCCAAACAGATACGAAATCTCGTTCACAGAAACCTCAAATTTTATAACTCTGAATACGGTTAAGAAAGTGTCCTTCGCCTTAACTCTACTAAGTTATCATGATGATGTTAAAAAAAAAATATCAACACAAGAACCTCGGCAATTTGGGACCGACATCGTTGTTATAAATTACTTAATGTTTAATTGATCTAGTCCGTATTTTCTTGGGGTAATAATACCTTACAAGATTAAAGACTTTATACTATCATCATCAGCTCATTATACGTTCCCACCGAGGGGCATGAGCCTACCCGTATAGGGTGATTAGGTCTTAGTCGTCCACGCGGGCCCAGTGCAGATTGGACGACTTCACGCACAATCGTTGAATCTCTTCGCAGACGTGCGTGAAGGTTTCCCCACGAGGTTTTCCTTCACCGTAAGAGCGTCGGATAACGTTAATATAATTTCGAAAATTCGAAAACATATTGGTACGTGGCGGGACTTGAACCACAGTCCTCCCGGTAGGAAGGCAACAGTTCACACCATTGCGCCACCGATGCTCTCTTGATACTATGTTTAAAGAATATTTTTGACTGAAACTGTAATGTTTGATGGACAAAAAAGCATATTATTTTTAAATCACATATTTATAATCACTTAAATAATATTAATACAACATTGAAACCACAGTCTTATCAAGTAGTTTTTACAATTTTCAATAATTTAATCACAAATCAAGCATTATTAACTATCCACTGAGCGAAGTTTGAGACGCGTACGTTGACCATAGGAGCGGATGAACTGCCACATTGACTGAACCACGATGTAACACCGACGACTACTCCTTGATGGAAGAGAGGACCACCAGAGTCTCCGCTGCACTGGCCCTTGCCGTTAATTTGTTGGTCTCCAGAACACAACATGTTGTCAGTCAGTCGATCCCCGTGAATCGCACGGCATGTTTGTTGATTAATAATGAAGACTTGGACGTGTCTTAATTCAGATGAAGGTCCACCAAGCTGTTAAAGACAAAACATGAGTATAATTTTAAAACTTATAATTTTTAAGAAATGGTTTACCTTTTAAATAGATTTTATCGTATCAATCTATAAATATATTTTGCTACACAAGTCTTTGATGTCGAGTTAAGAAAAGTTTTTACTTAAATTTTAATTATACCATCGATCGTTAAAATTTTCTGATTTTTCTGATCATCGTATTAAGTAGGTATTCAAATTATTTTACTAGGTGGTAGACTCGGTACTGATTCGTCTAGGTAGGTACCACCGCAGTGCCAGATATCGTCCCGTGAAACAGGAGTGTTATGCACTTTTGTGTTTCGGGATGAGGGCACTGTAGTGAAATTACCATGTATAAGAGACCTAACATCTGTTGTCTCACATAACGGGTGCAGTGCGGCAATGATGGAGAATAATAACTGTCTATCTGTTGTTAGTCTCTACCACAGATTTCCCAATAAAGGAGATGGGGCAAGCCGCGTTTTTAAATGCGACAAATGTAAGCTCAACGAGCATACACTGGCTGCCAGTTTACGCTCTGTGAGACGAGTCAAGACGCACGAATATTAGAAGAAATTACCGATTTTTCCCAAAATGCCATCCTGTGCAATTGTAACATGCCATCATCGCAATGAATCAGTAAATTTACCAAGAAATATAATAACTTTTCACAGGTAAGAACCGAAAAGAAATTGCGACACTGGGACTGCCTATAAACTTGGCGGCTTGTCCAGTCTAATTGTATATTCTGATGTCTGTGGTCTCTACCAATGCTCTGTCTTGGTCAGGCGTATGACTTACAATCGGGTGAGCGTCCAGACCGACCTGTTCACTTATAACATAAAAAAACAATTAGATTGACCCTGGTGTTTAAGTTTTTAAACCACTTAGAGAATCTATAACCTTAACATTATTTTATGTAAATACCGCCATATTGGTGGTAGGCACCAATGGTTAGGTATAATGTGCCCAAAATTAGCCTGCGGACTTCGGCCCTTAAAAGGAAAATTATTTAAAGGAATCCCGATTCCTTTACTTAAAAGTATTTAGGTACCTATATTCGATACAATAAACTAATAGGCATACACTCGTACCTCCGTAGTACCCCAGCCAGCAGCCCATGCAACAGCATTGTCAGGAGCTACGTAGTTAGGTCCAGCAATTTGACCAGCTTGCACCAAGTCGTTAAATGTGAAACTTCCTTCAATTCTTATGATAGCTACTTCACTGTCCATAAATGAGGTAACGTTGTAGTTGGGGTGAATAATGTATGCAGAAACATGATGAGTGACCCCGCCACTGTGGAACATAGTGGAACCCACGCGGATCATTTGGCTGCCAGGTCTAGCACCACTGGAAATAAATATTGAAACGATTACATACTTCGATTCGTTTATAACAAAATTTATAAAGTATGGGACGCACTGATACCAGAAGCGTACGCATTTCTTATGAGAAGGGTATGAAAGTGTATTATAGGAATCACAAAATCAATATATATTATTATGAATATAAGTTTCTTTTCTCAAAAAGAGTGTAATGTTGTTGACTAAATAATAAATAGAGATTTTATACGATGAACACAGGGTATGCACTGCTTATTTGCCAATATGGAGTGCACACCACTGAGTGACACGACCTGAAATCGGTCGTATTAACCGGTTATTTGCCTGCCTCTTAGACTAATAAAAAAAAATAAAAATAATAATAATAATTCTTTATCGAAAAATGATGATGATATGAGTGTTAATACCTTCTAACGTGAGTCATAAGAAGATTAAGAAACAAACACCAATGTATGCCATATTGTAGTTGCCATAGTTTACATCAGGGTGCTTGTTACAAATAAAGGCATAATACTCGATAAGAAAAAAAGAATAGTAATGATGACATATGACAGAGATTAACTTACTCAGTACAATGAGCCGCTGTAAGGACAGATCTGTTGTTGATGATGGTACTTCCGCACCATATGAAAAAGCCAGGCCCATGTCTGTTGTCCAATATGGCACCCATTGAGGGGTAGTTATTAATAGTCGTTATGGAGCCTCCATGGATGCGTTTATGTTCATTTGGTATAGCTGTTGGAGAATTAGTGAAACATTAGCATAAGCATTGTGTTAATTATTAGTTAACATTTTATAAAATTATTTATGAGAGTTTGTATTAATATTGAACCGTTTTATTTTTTTTATTTATGCAAAAAAACAATGTAGAACAATATTTGCTTATAAATAACATGAAAAAAGTGCTATTTCTACACCAGCATCATTTACCACAGATTAATAAGATTTATATGTTAATTGCGTAGTTTATGCTTCTTATTTTAATAGTGCGTTCAGTTGACGATCACGTAAATTAAGAAGACTGATCCTGTTTACGGATAGGTGACCGAAAAACGATATGATCCTGTCATTCATTGGCATTTGGTCACGGTTTTCATGAAATTAAATTCCATATAGCCTTCAAGGCCGCATTGAGCTCGCGAGGTAGATTACGGTCTCGTCTACCCATACTGATTCTATACAGAAATAACTCTCGTCCTGTAGTGGACATTAAATACTCGTTGTTTTTAAATGCATAAACTAAACAAAACTCGTAATTGATTAATTTACCTCCAACTGCTACCAATGTCAAACACAAAATTATACAATTTCTCATTTTCCCTTTTTCACTCATAAGAACCTTATAATAAACGATCACTTTATCAAATGAACCTATTCCGTACGTAATCGATATCGTTAATTTAATATATTCTTTCCAATACGACTAATCACGTTCGATTAATCAATTAAATATTTTTCATCGTTATCTATTACTAGCTTTTGCGTGCGACTTCGTCCGCGTAGAATAGTTACTTTGGCCTAACGCTCTCTTTAACCCGCTACTTCGTTTATATCGGTGAGTTAAAACTGCGATATCTCATAAGGTATTAATTTAAATTGAATGATTCATTATTTAAGAATTTTTTTTAGCAAAAAATATGTTATAGGGAGCTAACCTTAAAAGATAGACATATGCAGTCGCGGACTTTTCTGTAGACCTTTAAAAGGGTAACAATACTCTTATACATGACTTTTGCGAAACTTTAATCGTTTACGCAGCGTACGCAGCGGAATCTCCAAGAAAGAAACTTTCCCCCCGGATTTTGGAACATTCTTCATTGCTGCTCCGCTTCTATTGCTTGTACCGTGATGATATATAGCCTATAGCCTTCCTCGATAAATGAGCTATCTATCACTAAAATAATTTTTAAATCAGACCAGTTGTTCCTGAGATTAGCGCGTACAAACAAACAAACAAACTCTTCAGCTTTATAATATTAGTATAGATGATAATAAATGTAAAATGATAATATTCATAATGTATAGAAAATTTGAACTAAGTGCGAATAATCTATACTAATATATAAAGCTGAAGAGTTTGTTTGTTTGTTTGAACGCGTTGATCTCAGGAATTACTGGTCCGATTTGAAAAATTCTTTCAGCGTTCGATAGCTTATTTATTGAGGAAGGCTAGGCTATATATCATCACGCTACGAGTAATAGAAGCGGAGCAACAATGAAGAATGTTTCAAAATCGGGGGTATTTTTTCATACTTGGAGCTTCCGCTGCGTACGCTGAGTAAAGGGTTAAAGTTTCACAAAATCATTATGAGAGTATTGTTTTCCTTTTAAAGGTCTGCAAAAAAGTCCGCGACAGCATATGTCTATATTTTAAGGTTAGCTCACTATAACATATTTTTTGCTAAAAACTGAAATTGACCCCGAAACCTTTAAAGTTGGAGGGAGGGGAAATCCTATGTATAGTGATAAATGAAAGTACCATGTTATCCCGAATTTAATGCGAGCGAATCCGCGGGCAAAAGCTAGTAACAAAATATATGTGTTTTTCCTCTTTCGGGACAGATATGCTAAATTATTTATATAATAGTTTGTTTATATTTTTTTCACTTCCCCATATAACATCGTCATACCCATAGCATCAAATTACTGTGCGCTTTATTAATTGGTTCATGTTTCGATTTCATTCAAGGAATCAACCAGCCTATTACATCGCACTTCAGGGCGCAGGCCTTTCGACAGATCTAGACATACATTACTTGGAGCATACGAATACCTTAATTTCATTTCATCATCATCAGCTCATAAAACATCCCCACCGAGGGGCACGAGCCTACCCGTAAAGGGTGTAGGTATAGACCTCAGTCGTCCACGCGGACTCGGTGCGGAATGGCCGACTTCATGCACAACCTTTGAATTTCTTCGTAGGCGTGGCGTTTCCTGGAGATGTTTTCCTTCACCCTAAGAGCATCGGATAAACGTACATTTTAATTTCGGAAATTGAAAATTCCCGGGCGGCGGGATTTGAACCTGCACCTTCCAGATCGAAAGGCAACAGTCCACACCGATGAGCCATAGACGCTCCCTAATTTCATTTAAAAGAATCTAATTTAATTTGAGAAAATTAATGTCTTCACAGAAAATGCGAAGACTATTTGATAAGTAAAACTGGCCTCCGTGGTCTAGTGGGTACAGCGTTCGGCTTAGATAGATGCGTGCCCCGAAAGCGGTCGTGGGTTCGCGCGGGAATTATTATTTATATTATAGACTTATAATACAAATGAAACAAAACTAAAGTTCAAACTCCGTTTATGTTTATTTTTTTAGATGTATATAATATGACTTAATGTTAAAATTATGTAGCCCTCATGACCTTCTCGTTTAACACCTCAAGAGAAAAAGGGAGTGATTTCTGGTCACAGATGAGCATAAGCTGAGCTTCATGTTGTTGATCTTGTTACTGTATTATTTGTACAAAATGTGATATGTGTATTTTTGTGGATAACAATAAACACAATTTTAATTTAATTTATTAGGTTGAAATTATGCATTCTGCGTGATCCATTGTGTAAATTTAGAGACGCGCACATTAACCGTCGGGTACATAGGACTACCACATCCTGCGCTCCAGGAGGTTATGCCGATAACGACTCCATTGTGGAACAGAGGACCGCCAGAGTCTCCACTGCACTGGCCTCGACCTCCTTCATCTAGAACACCTGCACATATCATGTTCTCAGTGACGGACACACCGTAACGTGAACGGCAGACATCCTGGTTTATCGTGTAAATCTGTACGTGCCTCAACTCTTCAGATGCGCCACCAGTCTGCAACATACGTTTTTATTTTTATTTCTGAGGTAGAGAAACGAGCTGATTCACCTGTGGGAAAATAGTAGCACCTCAATATGAACACTTGGGACTTGAGAAGAAGCGAGGTTTTCTTTAATGACTAATGGCTGTTGACCGCAGATGGCCTTTACAGCTTCACCAGGCAACTGGCGAGCGCCGATAGCTCTAGCAACGTATGCGTTGTCTAAATGTCCGAACAGTTGGTCTTGACTCCGTCCTTTTTAAAATATTAATGAAGGACAAGGGAGGAGGGAAGTAAAGGTTTAAGACCCCCGGTATTATCAATCCCTTGAAACATGACGCAAAGCATCATTTACTGTCGGTTTTCTATGAGGCCGTGGTATCACTCCATGCGAGCTGTCTAATTCGTGCCGAAGCCTACTTTTAAACTCACAGTGAGTACAAAAATTTAAAGATCTCTTTAATAAACATATATTTAATTTTATTCTCGTCATTCAAATGTGCATACATAATGGCATATATTCATTTTATGAATGCCCTATTATATTCCCGATTAATAACAGTTTGAGTGATGAATTCTTCATGTTCAGCTTTATCTGTTTTCTTTAGTGTCTGGCTTTAAGAACATTTTAATGAAAAGGGATTTTTCAACATTATTGTTAAAACCAAAAGGACTTGCTAAAGAATATTGAACGGAAATAAATTTAATATTTGTTAATACATTTCTATTACTGTACAAAATTTGCAAACATGAATCTTCAATTATGAACTCAGGATTACATAGAATTCATAAATTCAAATATTAATTAATGCGTGAAAACGCAACTCCTACACGGATCAAAAAGGGGTTGTCGGTTCGTATTTAAGTTACTTTAGAAGGCTAGGATTATTAAAATTTTCTATTAAAGTGGAAATGGAATAATAATATATCAGTCCTGACAAAAAAGTAGGTGCTTTTTATTATATTTCGCTGTATTCAAAACGATTTAAAATCACTTACTTCGATGGCACCCCAACCAGCTGCCCAGACCTCAGCGTTGTCAGGAATATTATAATTGGAGCCAGCTATTGAACCCGGTTGGATTACATCACTGAAGGTGAAACTTCCCACGATCCTTATGATGGCGACCTCGCTGTCCATATATGATGCCACGTTGTATTCGGGATGAATGATAAACGCTGATACTTGGTGTACGTGACCGCCACTATTGGCGTATGTGGAACCCACACGGGTTATCTGGTTGTCAGGACGTATGTCTCTGTAAATGTATTAAAAGTTGTTAAAGATAAATGGATTTGAATACACATACAATTCGGAGCGTCTTGGTGGCTCTTTGGTGTGACTGTTGCCTTTCGATCTGGAGAATGCAGGTTCAAATCCCGCCACTTGTCAATGTATTTTCGAATTTTGAAATTATAATTTGTACGCTTATTCGACGCTCTTGCGGTTAAGAAAAACATGGAGGAAACCTGCGCACGCCTACGAAGAGATTCAAAGGTTGTGCGTGAGGTCGGCCAACCCGCACTGGGCCCGCGGGAACTACTATGGCCTATACACTCGTTACGGGTAGGCTCGTGCCCCTCGGTGGAATATAAATTTAGGGGACCTTCACCTGCGACTAACTATAATGTATGTTAATATGAGCAGAACATTAATGAATAGTTAAATTCATTATAAATTTAAACTCGTTTGAGTGTTTGCTCTGCCAACGAAAGATAAAAATGATTTTATGAGAACTAAGTTCAATAAAATCCAAAAAATTTTTAATCAAAGGAGTTTACGACATTATTATGCAAATTAAGAATATTATTTTTATATCTCAACCCCTCATAGTTTGACTTAGCTAATTTTTACATGCTTTGGTGAACAAATTACGGTCATTTTTTATTAACAAACGGCAAAGTTAATAAATACTATTCCATTAACATCTTAGTAATATTATCTTGTTAAATCTTCATCCAATATCGTCGGAATACATACGATTAAAAGAAAGAACCCATAGTTTTTTACATAAAATAAAAAAGTTAACATCGTTGTTTTCCTACGTTAGTACCTACAGCCCAAAACAGTCCAGTGTTACATTGACACATTCGCACACACACACACCCTAACATACACACACACATACACGAACGCACGCGGACACACACGCACTCACAAACGTACGCATATAATTAGTTGGTTACTAGCCTGATATCCAGGAGCACCCAAGTTCAGCCCCTTGTCATGTTTTTTATTAAATTTTGTATAAGTTATACTGTAAACAAGATATAGCAAGTACGTACTCGACACAGTGGGCTGCTGTGAGAATGGATCTATTGTTGATAATGGTTCCTCCACACCACATTGAGTAGACCCCTGTTGGACTGTATCTATTGTCCAGGATCACAGCCATCTCGGGGTAGTCATTGATAGAGGTAATTGTACCCCCGTGTATTCGTGCATTATCATGTGGAGTCGCTAAAGGGTAAATAAACATATTTGTAAAAAACTTGACTTCTTAAATATCTTCTTAAAATGGAAAAAAACTCTACCATATGCAAACATTATATTCATTTCATGGTTTTGCAAGCGGGAGACAAATGACGACAATATTTATTTCGATAATTTCACTGCATATACTAGTTTACTATTTAGATACATTTTAGTTAAGCCTTGAAAAGGTATTGAGATTCGTCTTCCTCCTGCAATACAATAAGAAGTAAGTACATTTTAATGTTTGCAATATATGGCTGAGCTTGTTTTTCCATTTTCAGAGGGTATTTAAGCAGTCAGGATTTAGTTTATTTCACAATAAGCTTTTTTAAATTAGGTGTTTTAGTTAACTAATAGATATTAGTTCAGACAGCAAAACGCATTTTGTTTTCTATTTAAAAAAGTATCACTTATTTTTCAGCTCAACTTTATTTTAAAGAACAATTTTCATAAACTTATATAACTTTAAAAGATCTATTCATCACTCGATGGGATTGGAATAAATTATTATCGTATAAAATACGCCATTTTGAATTTTTATACCTTTAATGCACCCAGTGATAGTCGCACTATGAAGATAAAGCTAATGACATTTCATATGTTAAAATCCGTCAATCCGTTTAGGCTGCAGAAGGGAACATAAAAATCTACATACATACAAACATATGCTTAAAAAATATAACCCTCCTTCGGCAGTTGGGTAAAAGGAGCCTTGTTAACCTATCAGTCATCATACCATTGACTTGGATGATATCTTTTGGAATTTGACTTTGTGACACATGTGAACTTACTTTATATATTACAGATATATACTGATTATTCAATATTTATAAAAACATCACTTACCTGCCACTGTCACTAACAACAAACACCAAATTACGTAAGCACGCATTCTGTACCGTAACCAATTGAATTTGACACGGTGAATCGTAACGAAAAACCCCAGTAATTACTGGATTTCCTACCCAGATAACATTATCCCGCAATCAGATTGATCGTCATTATCTTTTATCTTATAAATGTCCTATATGCTGATAATTTAATTTCACTCCATACTTATTAGAAAACTCTAGAAAATCTAATAATCCATTGAGTTAAATTATTCTGGCATTCTGACAATCTGGCATGTTAGTTTTTGTGTATGATGAAATTAGGATTTTTGTAACGTGGATTACACGTCCCTACCACCCAACCTCTTATGTGTTGTGTAGATTTGTTTTTTTTTTACTGCGGGAAACGGGGAAGAGCTATGTCGAACATGCGATAAGTTGAAGAGAAAAAAACCTCGATTGTTAATTAGACCCTTTGGCCATCTTTATTAATCGGAGATAACATAAGCATTCGGTTCACCATGATAAAAGATAAGCAAGAATTGCGTGCCACAAGTATTGTTAAGCTAAAAGTTAAAAAATATTTGTGATTTTATGAAACGTACAATAACCTTAATTAAGAAAACATATAAATAAAATCGGAGTCTATCTATTGGAACTATCGCAGTCCACTGCTGGACATAGGTCTTCCCCATTTTGCGCCAAATATCCCGGTCCTCTGCTTTTCTCATCCAGCCTCCACCAGCCGACCTTTCGCAAGTCGTCGGTCCATCCGGCCAGAGGGCGTTCTACGCTACGCTTCTGGAGTGAAAATTGAAGTGTTTGTATTTAATTTCGAATTAACCATTTTTTTCTTTATGCTTATGAATGAATATACAGTAATGTCGTACCTCGAGGAAGCCGCGCGTCGCGTGAGCTGCGCGCTTTAACGTTATATACCGCGAGTAACAAAGCGGGGTACAGCTAGTACGAAATACTCGTAAAAAAATATTTTCAGTTAGTTAATAAACAAGTTTATTTATCATTGAATCAATATCAATTCTATAGAGAATGGATCAAGCATTTTGAATGATCCATTCAGCAAAGTTAGAGACTCGAACGTTGACATGGGGGTAATTGCCACTACCGCAGGCGTAACTCCATGATGTAAGGCCAATGACGACTTTGTTATGAAACACAGGTCCACCAGAGTCCCCGCTGCACTGGCCAAAGCCATCCACGTCCAGGATGCCGGCACATATCATGTTGTCGGTCACAGGGACAAAGAAACGTCCACGACAAATCTCCTGGTTGATAATATACAACTTGACGTGTCTTAAATTCACAGAAGGTGCGCCCGTCTGAAAACCATTAACATTTGTATATGAGAGGATTAAGAGTTATTTTCCAGACACATTTTGGGACGCATATCAAGCTCTATTTTACGTGATACGATCTGCTAAATGACGAAACAAGATCCAAAGACTCACCACACCACAAACCTCTCAATTTTGTAAATCTTATTGGATGATCCTTTTTCTAACAGTCATCAAATTATCTTGTACCTTACACACCGTAACTACCAACCGACCGTACAAATCAGTCAACTGGTATCGAGTGACAGTGTGTGTATCAAGTAACTGTCACTTTAAAAAAAATATATACGTGTGAGATTTTCCGCCTGCCAAGCTTGGTGATCAAACCCCTCACTAGCATTGAAAAGGCCCTAAGAACCTGTAGTGTCTATTATCTCGGGCTTTATATCAAATATGAACACCTAAGTCACAATGGAATCTGCAACTTAGTGAAATATTAAAAAAATACCTCCATTGCACCCCATCCAACTGCCCACACCTCTTCGTTATCCGCAATGTTATAATTGGGTCCAGCAATTGATCCTGGACGGACCACATCGTTGAAGGTAAAGCTGCCTACAATCCTTATAATGGCGACTTCGCTATCCATGGTTGAGATCACGTTGTTATCTGGATGCACGATGAACGAAGATATTGCGTGCACATATCCACCATTGTTGAAGAATGTGGAACCAACTCGCGTGATCTGGTTATCAGGTCGGGCGTCTCTGAAATATGAAATAGGCTCTTTAACTTGTGGATAGTATTACTATGAGAAAAGTAGAAATTATCGTTTTTATTTACTTTTTATGTTATTCAAGTAAATAGGCCAATCAGCTTGCTATCTCGATGATAAATAATGATGAAGGTCACTAATAGCATTAGAGAAGTTACATTTTCAGTCACGACCGCCTTTACAACAAGACCTTTACAGACAAGTACTTTAATATACGATTTAACTGTGTTTACGTAAGCAAAATGTTTGTAATGCCATGAAAATACAAAATAAACTTACTCGACACAGTGAGCTGCTGTTAGAATGGACCTGTTGTTGATGATAGTTCCCCCACACCACATAAAGAAGACCCCTGTGGGGGTGTTTCTATTGTCCAAGATGACAGCCATTTCAGGGTAGTCATCAATAGACGTAATGGTACCACCATGGATTCGTGCATTGTTGAATGGAGATCCTATGGGAATAAAAAAACATTACCATTTTTAAATATATAATTCACTGATTACTAGTCGTAGTAAGAACGTCGGTGGTTCAATGGTGTGGACTGTCGTCTTCCTACCAGGAGGGCTGAATTTCAAATCTCAACACGTACCAATGTGTTTTCGAATTTTCGAAAATATATGTATGTTATTCGAAGCTCTTACGGTGAATTTCCTTCACTTCATACTATATATTGCATACCGCTCGTAGAAAATATATTTTCTTGCAGTGTGATCCAATATCAAGAGATTTTCTGTTTTAAAGTGTATTCTGACAGCATAGGCTCTAAGGTGCGCTACATTGAGATTTTTTTACTTCATCTAAGCTGGCAAATTTATAAAATTTATGAATGTTTTGGTGAAATAAAATATCTCTTAACGATAAAACGGTTTGGTATTTGAATAAATACACATTATAAGAATTCATACGTATTGGAATGGCAAATGTGTACTTTGTTCTTCTGAAAAAAGTTATTGCTTAATCTTAACAGTGTCTTCCTTGATAAAATTGTTTATCCAATATATATTATAGCCCAATATGTAATTAATACTTTATGTTTTTTTATCAAGGAAATAGCCCCTGTACACGAAAGCGCCTCATGAATACAACCGGCCATTTGCACCATTTAGAGCGTCGGTGGCTCAATGGTGTGGACTGTCGTCTTTCTACCAGGAGGGCTGAAGTTCGAATCCCGACACGTACCAATGTGTTTTCCAATTTTCGAAAATATATGTACGTTATCCGACGCTCTTACGGTGAAGGAAAACATCGTGAGGAAACCTTCATGCACGCCTGCGAAGTGATTCGAGGGTTATGTATGAAGTCGTCCAATCCGCACTAGGCCCGCGTGGACGACTAAGGCCTAATCACTCTATACGGGTAGGCTCGTGCCACTCGGTGGGGACGTTTAATGAGCTGATGATGATGATGATGACTAGTATCTGAATGATATTGTATAGTTGTTGCTATAGCAAAAAATATGAATTTGAATATTCTAACAAAAATAAATTAGACTAAAAGAATGAACTCTTTCTATTTATACCATAAGATACCTAATGGGCATAATTTTAGTTCAGAAAATTTATATTTTCTTGTCCTCTAACAAAACTTATCAAACCATTCGAAATCCTTCGAATATTTAATGAGCTGTGATGTTCTGTTAGACATAATATCTCACAAAAACATAAGGTTAGGACAGTGAAGTCCCTTGCTTGAGTGTATACAAGCTATTCTTACTATATATATTTACCCATATTGATATCATTTAACTCAATTGGCTATAAAACAAACTGTGCTCGTTGCCTGTCTTAGGCATAAAATGTGGCAGTAGGACCATCATGCATATTGCAGAAACCATCACACATATTGAGTTCTGGAGTGGAGACCGCGTCTTGGCAAGTATAGTCTAGAACGCACTCCGGTCCGATATACCAACGTTTTGCGAAAGGTCATGCAGGATGAGAAAAGCAAAGGAATCGGGATATCTGACGCAAAATTGGAGAGACTATATCCAGCAGTGGACTTCGATAGGTTGAAGGGGAGAGACAGAGAAAAGTAATCAAACGTATATCAGTATATAGTCACTTATTGCAAGTTCAAAATTACCTGCCACTGCTAATAACAACAAACACAAAACTATACAGATGCGCATTTTAACGTCAAAAAATGTTACGACACAAAACGTTTAACACCTGCACTTGGTAGAATGTCATTCGAAAGCAGCGGGCTATCAGATAATTAAGCTAAATTTAAAACGTAGTGCTGATTGGCTGTAATATTTCAAAATGAAATAATTGGTCAGCGTCTTTTGGCGCACCCTTATCATGATTGAAAAATGTCAAGGTAATTGCAAATCAGGTTTGTTTATCAAGGCGACGTGTACAATATAAGATGAATGAAATAAAACAAGATATTATTTAAAGGGTTTATTTAAGTTTTAAGCGTCAGATAATGCTGTCGCTGTGGCTGCTTTCTGGGCCGCTAAAATTTGAATGTGTGTTGCCTTCGACACGCTAAGAAGAAAAAGGGTTTATTTGAAATTTACACAAAGTAATTTAATATATGATGGAGGTCCATCAAATATTATTGAATGACATATTGTTAGAGAAAAAAATGTTGGGCTCGTTCATAAATAATAAATCAATATCCACGGACATTCACACAGCGCCATCTAGCCCCTAATTAAGTGTGAAACCTGTATTATGAGAACTAAACAATGGATAAACTTACTAAAATCCTTTTTTTTTGTAAATGTATGATATTATACATATAAAGTACCCATTACAAACAGACATTTTTATGCACACGAATGTTTGTACTGCCCGGTGATCGAACCCGGAACTCTTGGTGTTGCAGTCGACGTCTCAACCGCTACACCAAATAGGTCGTCATTATCACAGTATTCGACACCCATAACGATTCTAGTCAAATGTGGTATTTCAACCTTGATACGTTTTAAAATTTAGTTCATGTTCATTTGGTCGTTATCCGATAGCTGAAAGTTTAACATTATAATATTTCAGTCTGAAGGACATTGGGTGAAGTGAGGTTTGCGAGAAAATAAAGCTTAGTACAGATAGTAAGGACAAGCGGAGGACAGGGACATCATGTTTATCACTGACTAACTGCGCCCCGCGTTATAACCCGCAGTGTAAGATATTTTCCCGCAGTAAATCGTAGCCTATGTGTTTATCCAGGGTGTCAGCTAACTTCATACCAAGTTTTATAAAATCGCTTTGTTATATCACGTTAAGGCGTGCAGCTCTTACAACATTACTTATCATTCTAAAATAAAAGTTTATTTTCATGAATCAAAATGCCATGCCTTACTTTTTCCTATTTATATCAGCTACCTGCTCAGAAAAGTCCCGTCAAAATCGGTGTCACCTTTTGACAGACTATCCGAAACAAACAGACAACAGATTCCGAAAATGTTATTTTGGTATATAAATCTAACATTATATATTCATATGCGTGTATTTATTAAAAAACGGTTATTTTAATATTACGAACAGACACTCTCAATTTTATTTATATGTATAAATTACGCCCATGGCCAATAAAATCCAAAGTCTGCTATGAAGCGATGAAAGCAGCACTAGAGTTGAAATTCCTTCTACTAAACATGTATAGGATACTACAGTATTAATTTTAAAAAAGGTTACATAATTCCTTTACATTATTTTCAAGTAGTCATTTCAGAACTCAGTGAATGATACACGTCATATAGTACTATTATAAATATTTCATGTGTAAAATTATATACAAAATCACTGAAATCGACAAAAGCAAACATAAACTAACACAGATATCAAACTGGAAGCCATTTGTGAAGACGCTGATTTCCATGTTAGTCATCATCATCATCAGCTCATTAAACGTCCCGCCGAGGTACGAGCCTACCGTATAGGATGATAAGACTGATAAGGCCTTAGTCGTCCACGCGGGCCCAGTGCGGATTGGACGACTTCACACATCGAATCTCTTCGCAGCCGTGCATGAAGGTTTCCTTACGATGTTTCCTTCACCGTAAGAGCGTCGGATAACGTGCATATATTTCGAAAACTCGAAAATATTAGTACGTGTCGGGATTTGAACCTCAGTCCTCCTGGTAGGAATGGCATGTTAGTATTAACATTAAATAATATGGGAGTTGTATTTTTGTAAATTATTTATTTCAATCGAGTCATACATTTTAAATTCAGTCTTACATCGTAATCAAAGATTATTACAGTATAAAATCAAGAGTCAAAATTAAAATATATTTGGAAACATTATTGTAAGTAATTAACACTATGTACGAGCAATTTTCGTTATTATCATCATCATCATCATCAGCTCATTAAATGTCCCCACCGAGGGCACGAGCCTACCCGTTTGTTATTATATTTTTTAATTATTACCCATAAAAAGCTTGATGCAGTACTAGTTAATTTAATTTGAATTTCGTACAGGTTGTGACGCGATGAAAAATACTAAAATAATGAAAATTTACATTCTATTAATTAAAAAAAGTTAACAAAATCAACAACTAACCAGGAATAGGAATAAGTGAGTTAATGCTTTATTTGAAATAACAAGAGCTAACTGCATTATAGCAACAATTAAATCTTAAGAAATGACAACTGTATACTGTACAAAAAAAAACTAATAACATATAATTCAATATAAGTAAACCAAATAGTATTTTAACCTTTTGACCGCCAACGATGCCTCAAGGCGCCAGACACTATATATTTTCTATTGTGTCTGGATTCCCGGCGTCAATGGATTTACGCATTGTTTACTATCCACTGAGCGAAGTTGGAGACTCGAACGTTGACGCCAGGGTGAGTGGGGCTACCACATCCAAAGCCCCATGAGGTGATCCCAATAACGTTGCCGTTGTGGAACAGGGGTCCACCGGAGTCACCGCTGCACTGGTCACGCCCTCCTACATCGAGGATGCCAGCGCACAACATGTTGGGGGTCAGCTTATCGGCGCCGTATCGCGAACGGCACACGTCGAAGTTGATTTTGTAAATCTGTACGTGCTGCAACTGCTCGGAGTGACCACCCGGCTGGTGACAAATGAAAAAAAAATTACATCTTTCATCACCAGCCCATTTAAACGTCCCCACTGAGGGCACGACCTGCCCTAAGCGGGTGTGTAACCTTAGTTGTCCACGCGGCCCAGTGCAGATTGATATACTTTACGCACAACTTTAAATCCCTTCGCAAGCATTCCTCACGATGTTTTCGTTCACCGTATGAGCGTCGGATAAACGTGCATATAATTTCGAAAATTCGAAAACACTTTGGAACGTGGCGGGTTTTGAACCTGCACGCTCGTACATCGGAGGCAACAGTCCCACACATTGACGCTCCATTTTCATTTCATCTTGGTCGTTATTAATATACCAAATCAGAATGCACTTTATGAAAAAAATATCGAAGAGCAGAGTTTCCTGGTACAGGCATTGCTATGATTAAAAGGAAACAACAACTGTTATGTAACCGTATGATGACAGGTCATTTTAGAAATCCTTTAGATTTTGAATAAATCGTTTACAAAAAATTGAATGCAAGAGCTGCTTTTAAATAAGATTTATGTGATCTTATTTCGATATTCAAAAACAACACATCCACAGATCATTAAAATTGTATTCATGAACCACATTTGGTCATGGTTTAGGAAACGCCAATCGCAAACGTTCATTGACGAACACAATTCAAGTTTATTTGTACAAGAATCTACGTATTCAATCGATTTTTACCCATTGAACGTCGGGAACCCAGACACGATAGAAAATCTATTGTGTCTGAATTTATTGGCGGTCAAAGGGTTAAAATGGAATCGTTAATCTAATGCTTACCCCAGTAGAGCCCCATCCCGCAGCCCATACAACCGCGTTGTCCGGAGCGACATAGTTAGGCCCGGCGATTGATGCAGGTTGGACTTTGTTGTTAAACACAAAACTGCCGGTTATCCTCATAATGGCCACTTCACTGTCTAAATAAGCAGCCACTCCGTAGTCAGGGTGATTGATTATGGTAGAAATAGTGTGGACGACACCACCGCTTTGGGAGAATGTGGAGCCAACGCGGATTACTTGGTTTACAGGTAAGGCGTTACTGAAAAAGAAATATTTTTCTTTGTTAACCACGACATAAGTACCTACTTAAATGTGTTGAACTTAATATTTTTAATATTTGTTCTTTTTGAACAACAAATAGCGTTGTTTCACGATGGTTTTCTATTTTAGAAGCACTTAAACTTGCTTTTCGTAAAAAAAAAATATATTTTTTTACGAGACTTAAACGAAGATATAAGTCTTATGATAGACTTCACATCAAAATATGTTAAACTGGACCACAATAAATAATAAAATCTTCAATATCTTCGAAAATTGTAATCTCGCTTGTGTGCATACTTAAATATAATTTCAAAAATGTATAAGCTAAACACAATTTAGACTTGACTGAAAACCTCTAAAAACACATTTCTTAAATGCTTGACATTCGGATGCCTGGATTGTTTCCTCCAGCTTGTTACGAATGATTTACATAAATACTGTTAGAAATTGATTCTTATATTTTTTGGGACATTTTGTACAGATTCTTCCGTGGAGTCATTAGTGTCTAATCAGCACCACATTCGTGTCTCATATTGAATCCTAGTAAATGTACTCATAATAAGGACCTCTCCAAAAGATTGCTACGCAATCCGATACCTAGAACCTTCTATCGGCTATCTACCACCTCGGTCAAATCACCGGAGCACCGGAATGGGGGTCGACCACATGTATTCCACGATTGCCACTCAAGAACTTTTCCGCCCCAACGGAATTTTTTACCAAAACTTCCTATATTTTTTTCTATCGACATGATTTTTTATGGTCTTTTCGTTATTGTATGCAACTTATCCATCCAAGAATAACACGCTGCTCAACAACTTGTAGCTAAAATATATTTAGTCTCTTGTGGGGAAATATTTAAAAGACAAATTTATAGCAGTGTTTGAAATAAAATCACCCAAGGAAGACTGTATTGGGTCATCTTTCTTCTTTTTTTTTCTCACGCCCTATAACGATTGCGGTTTGGGTATAAAAGTTTCTCGGGGAACAGTGTGAAACAATCAGTGAAAATACTGGATACTATATCATAACGTCTTCACTTTACTATCCTGTAACTCCATTCTCGGTTACTAGTTTAATATAATGAAGGTATCCGGTCCGATGGACCGACGAGTTGCGAAAGGTCGCTGGATGAGCAAAGCGGTGGACCGAGATACAAGGCGTGGTATGGCGCGCACGTCACCTCGTGGAACCCGACAGACTTCGCCAGACTCATGAAGTGGGGCGAGGTATCGTATATACTCAAATTAATAGAAATATATACTCAAATTATAGAATATTTATGTATTTGACGATTTGGGTAATGTTGAGACATCGGCTTTACACTAAGGGTTCCGGGTTCGATAGCCGGGTAACAGTAACATTTGTGTGCATGAACATGGCTATTTGTAATGGTCCGGGTGTAAAATGTATATAAGTATATATACATTTTATATATTTCATAATATATGTTTATCAGTTGTTTAGTTATCCTTAATATAAGCTACATTTTATATATTTTATAATATATGTTTATCAGTTGTTTAGTATCCTTAATATAAGCTCTTTGCTTAATATGGGGTTTGATGATGCGGAGTCAGTGGATATTGATTTATTATTATAACTGCTTCGGTGGCCTAATGGGCATAGCGGTCGGCTGCGTGACCTAATGCAGGGCGTCAATAAAAGCCTTGGTCCTTCAAAAGGATAGGTTCGAAATGAGGCCGGGTGATCAGTAGTAATAGTATTGCCAGTCTAACCTGGTACGTTATCGTAAGTTGCACCTAATTAATGTCAGAAATCGGTTCAGTGCTTCCCACCACACTAAAGTTCTCTGGATAAAAGAATCAACTTTCTAATGCTTTCGTTGGCAGAAAGGTTCTTGAGTGGAGACCACGTACCGGAAAGCGCAGCGTAGGGACCGGAAAGATGGACGGATGACCTGTTGTCGCCGAAAAGTGCTGGATGCATATCATTTCAAATCGGTACATATGGAAAACTTTGGAGGAGGCCTATGTCCATTGGTCGACCAAATGATGATGATAATGACTGCTTTCTTAGAGTAGAAAACTACTGCAGACTGGTATTAAGTATATCTTTAACCTATCGCAGTCTTGCCTTAGTTCTCCAACATTATTTATTTTGATATTGGTGTTTTCTATGCATAATATGTATATTTTTCAAAAAAAAAGTATGTGCATATATCAGTTGTTTAGTACTCGTAATTCAGTGCGAATGTCGGTGTCATTGGACATTTCTTTCCTACGCTTTTATTATACAGCCTTTACTAGCGATCTTTTGCAAGTCGCCGGTTTCTCGGGCCGAAGGACTTTACGACCTTTTACCTTAGATATTTCATATCAAAGTTAGGGGTCCAGCAGTGTGCTGCGATAGGTTGAAGCGAAGCGAAGGTAATGTTGGCATTAACACTTTAACCGCTGCTGGCGGAATATGCAATAAAAACAATGAATTTGCTATCGTGTTTGGAATCGTAACGGTTAAAAGTTTAAGGTTAACTGTACTCTATGCCTAATTTATATTGACTTTCATATTCATAGAAACTTACTCGCTGCAGTGGGCCGCGGTAAGGACTGATCGGTTGTTGAGAATTGTACCTCCACACCAATGAGTGAAGACCGGTGTGAACCTGTTGTCCAAAATTGCAGCCATTGTGGGGTAGTTGTCGATCGTTGTCACGGTACCACCGATTATTCGGTTATGGCTTCGTGGGGCCGCTAAAATAGAATAAAATTGTTGTAAAATAAAAATGGCTATAATATAAAACATATCAAATCAATAAAAGAACGCTAATTCGAGTAACAATAAGTACAGCACTCCTGGCAAAGAATGCGTTTTGAAAGCCTATATACTTTTCCTGAATGATTAATATTCATATACACTTCAAAAAGTTTTGGTTTATATAAAGTGTTTTATAATATTTTTATCAATGTAATTCAAATTAGCAACTGGATTCCTCGTTTGTACATAGGCTTCAATGCTTTCTAAAGCGATTAAAAACCAACTTTAACTATTTATAAACTAAATAAACCAAAAAGCCTTTGATTTATATATAAAAGTTTAGTTATCGGATTTGTAACAAAACAATAAATTCTTAAATAATACAGTAGTAGTATAAAACTTTCATAATTATCATGCAAAATAATTGATAAATATAGGTTTTCTGGAAGACATTGCCATATACAATAAAGGCATTCATCGTACTTTATTTATATGTAGTAATGAATATTTTAAGTCTACAATAAGTTTTTATTAATAAATATTAGACATCAAATTACCTCCCACTACCGCTACGATAAGACAAAAAACTACACAAGCACGCATGTTTAAAAAGTAAATGACACCTGACAAACATTATTTTACTTTTGGTTTATATAGGTACAATCACCCGGTTTAGAATTTACCGTCGGATTATCTCTATGATTATTAGTTGTATCTACATAGATACGAAAATATATTGCGATTTAGTTAAAGATAATTTAGTGATTTTATAGTTATTGTTTAAAGAGAGTGTTTGATTTTTATTACCTAATAAATCGTGCTTATTTATTGTTATCCACATATTTTTACATATCTAGATTTTTTTTGTAATACCGCGAAACTTGTATTGCGTGATTATTTCGTGTATACAATAATATTATGTATCAGAATAGAATTAATGGGTAGGTAAACGAGTACATGATTATAAACCATCATTATCTACCTTAAATACTCGTAGGAGAGCGAAAAGTAAATAATTATGGGCAAAGGAAAAAGAGGATATCCTCAAGAGAACTAGAGTGATCCAGTTTAAAAGACCGACAACGCATTTCAGTGCCATCTGGTATTGCTAATGTACATGGTGATATCATTTAACTCGAGATGAGCCGTTTGCTGGTTTGCCCGCTATAGCCTAAAGAGTATACAGGATAATCACGTTGAAGTGGCAGTGGGCAAGGCACAGTCGCTCGCCACTTGCCCGGTGAAGCTGTAAAGGCCATCTGCGGCCAACAGCAGTAGTCAGTTCGAAAAAAAAAAGCGTAGAACAGATGGTCGATAGGATGAAAAGGTTCTCGAGACGCCTCCGCGTAACGGAAAATGAAGCATAGGACACACCCAACTAGATGGATGGATGACCTGGTTAGAAAGAAAAAAGGAAGAAAAAAATATTTATTCAAATAAATCTGCTACAGATACTTTTGAATCGTCAATTGTTATAATTATTATATTTTTAATGACTCTACCACCGGTTCGGAATAAGTAGGATCTTCGAGTTCGGTCCAGGTGGCGGGTAGCAGTTTGATGTTAACTGCAAGGGATAGGTCCGCATGAAAATTATTAGGGGAGGCCTTTGTTCAGAAGTGGACATTTTGGGCTGTAACGATGATGATGATGAAAAGCGAATTTCGGTTTCTACTTAAGAATCACATGAAAATAACCAAAATATAGCAAACTTACACAACTTGGTATCTGCATGATATTTTGTGTAAGGAAATTTTTAAATGACAAAATAATAACTTTTATCATATCTTAATAATTCGACACGTTGAAGTATATTTGACATACATGATTTAAATAATATTTCAGCCTGCAGAAACAGTGCTTGTTTAATAATGACATAATAATATCATCATAGTATTTTGGTTCTAACTGAAAAAAGTTCATTGTCATATATTCAGATTGCATAAAAAAGTTAACTGTGTTCAATGACTGATTATATTATAAGCGCTAATACGACCTTACATTTAGTCACATTTTGGATGGTTCAGAACATATAAATAAATATCTATCAATGTTCACACAGCGCCATCTAGCCCAAAACTAAGCATTTTAGCCTGTAATATGGTCACTGATAAATATATGCTTATACTTTTTTTGAAAATTCATATATATTATACATGGAAATACAAACAGACATGTCCATGCACAGAAATGTTTGTAATGCTTGGGATCGTCATCTAGTAAAATATGTATAAGCTTGCCTTTAGGAACTGAATCAGTTACATACAGCGTGAATTTTAAATAGTATCCATTCGACCTAATTGTACTGATATTACGGTAAGATTTTATGGGAGCCATGAAAAAAATGGTAATCTTATCGATTTCACCTTGTAGAATATAAGTGTTGAAAATTTTCAAGTAATTTGTAAAATTGGTAAATTTTCAATAGTTTTAATCAAGAACTTTATTCATAGGTTTTCCCGTAATTACGCTGCTTCAGATTACTTTATCTTATCAAAAAATATTGTTATTATAGTGTTTCCGAATCCCACGAGTAGATATATTTAAAAAAACACCTGTGACAAAAATATATGTCTATTACCGTCTTTGATACTGCATTCTTCTTCTCCAACTTATCTGAGTCCTCTACTGGACATATATCATTCTGTTAAGTTTTACTAAATAATCATCATCATCATCATCAGCTCATTAAACGTCCCCACCGAGGGGCACGAGCCTACCCGTATAGGCTAGTCACTGAAATAAAAAATTGGCTTTTCTTCTTAATTACTGCTTCTGTTAGATATAGGGCCGCCTAAAGAGCTTCATCAGTCTGCATACTTTATAATATTGTGTCTCATTGATATAATAATTTGTAAAAAAGTATGTAGCTTTATTAACCCATTGAACGCCAGGATACCAGACACAACAGAAAATGTTGTTCTGGCGTTATTGTGTCTGGCGCTATACGGCGTCATTGGCGGTCAAAGGGTTAATATCGTACTGATTGTACGTAAATCAAGATAAAACGTATGATTAAACTTTATAGTACGAGGTATCTTTACCTAAATACTGTATGGATGTGTAATTCACGTTACTGAAGTCACAATATAGTCAGGTAGTCAGTTATACTATGGTTATGACATAACATTAAAATTTCGTGAAATCAAAGTTTGTAATGTTTGCAAACTAATTCCAGTTTCAATTATTCACTTTTCGAAAATGAATATTTTATATTTTATTCGTATTATAAAATAAAATCACTAGTTTTTCCATTTTTATTAACTAAGGCAATGAACAATACTTCCGTAATTATTATATTAGTAAACATTGTCCTTATCATTAGCAATCACACGATAACACAGTTGCTACTTTAGATCGATTGATACCAACGTACGACAAAAATGGTTGGAAAAAACCAGTAACTTCTTATTTACATAATAATTTCTATGTTATTTATGAGAAGTTTACAACCTGAAAGTCCCTAAATGAACCGAAAACCCACTATTGTGGTAATTATTATTACCGTCACAAAAAACACAAATCAGGTACACAACATACCAATTTTCATAGTTTACTTTTCGATATGATACGATACTCATTTACTTTGTAGAGAATTAGTTTGTTTACAATTTAGGTGGTTCAAGGTAATTCAGTAGATTTAAGTAGAACTATATCTTGTTGATACCGATACGGCCAATAATATTGTTATTGATTTTCAACGGAGTTTAATGTACACGATAAAAACTACGTAATACAGCAAAAGATTAAAAAGTCCAAGTTAAAAATAAAATAAAAACATACTATTAGCTAAAGTTAGGTTCTGAACTAATCTTATAAAGCTAAAGAGTTTTTATGTTTGACCACGCTAATTTTAGGAATTACTGGTCCGACTAAAAAAATATATGTTTCATGTAAGATTAAGCCATATATTTTATTGACCGAAGTAACAACATGCTTTGAGTCATTAAATGCAAGCTATAGGTAGTTTAAACCGCTCTATCAAGAGGTTGGTATCCCAACTGTAAGATGATAATTATAATAATTATATTTGACTTCCAATGTTTCAATAAGTTGTTTTCTGACGATTTCATGACTATTTTTTTAATAAATTTAGTCTAGTCCGCAGTAAGATGTGTTTGTTGAATTTATTAGATTTGTCCCATAGTGATATGGCATGAAATAGAAGAACGAAATAACTACAGGAAGGCAATCAAAAATGTAAGGTATATGTGATGAACCAACATTCGTGAAACATAAATATTTTCGCATAAATGCGGAAATTATCAAATAATCAGTAAGATCGGCACCTTACTTATATACTTCTACTACATCCATACAAAACGTCCACGTGGGATTCGTCTAATATTTTTGAGAGAGAGATGATAACATGCGCGATCGTCAATCGAACGCGCTGTTTACCTTTTAAGCGTTATAAAATATAAGGAGCATTAACCGCAACATTTCACAATTCCAAGCTTTATTACACCAAACCGGGATAGATTGGGATATTATTATACTAACAGAATGCTGGTTACATAAAAATGATTTCCAAAAAACGTCCACGGACAAGACGTCAGGCCTCCTGAAATGCATGAAAAATCGAGACAAACTTCATATAAGAAGCAAAAAATATCCAAATAATAATGTAATTAGACTTACCTATTCTCGATATCGTAACTTCTGTAATAATATTATTAAAAAAGTAAAGCAAGAATATGAGAAAGCAGAACTTAAAAAATCGCAAAATGACAACAAAAGACTGTGGGAAGTAATTAAAAATATAGCACACATAAAAAAACCTAACACTTCATCTTCTGACTTATTGACTGATAATAACCCCCAAGAATCCGCTAATACGTCAACCAGTACTATGTAAACGTTGGAAAGGCTCTAGCAGAAAACATTATGACTAAGACAAACAATCGCATTGCGCTAGGATCTCGAACCTCATCTAGTGTTGATTCATTTTATTTAATACCCACAGATGTAGCCGAAATTAAGAATAAATATTGAATCTCAAACAAGTTTGTGCCATTGGTGTGGATAATATTCCCAATGCACTCATCAAAAAATATATAGATATTATTACTCCGATTATGACTCATATATGTAATCTGGCGTTTACAACAGGTGTTTTTCCTTCGGCTTTTAAACGTGCTTTAATTCACCCCATATACAAAAATGGAGATAGAGATTGTGTCAAAAACTATCGTCCAATTTCTACATTACCTGCACTTTCAAAAATTTTAGAAAAAGTTGTTAACAAACGATTAACTAATTACTTAGAAACTAAAAATCTTCTATCAAATTCCCAGTTCGGGTTCCGCAGAAAAAAATCAACAAATGACGCAGTGCACGCACTAACGAACTTTGTGGTTACTAAATGGACGAAAAAAAAAGGTTATTGCCGTATTTTGGACCTCGCAAAGGCATTTGACACGGTCTCTATCCCGTTACTTCTTTGCAAGCTAGAACTTCTCGGTATACGAGAAACTCAGCTTAAATTTTTTGAAAGCTATCTATCAGGGCGTACGCAGTGTGTTTCTATCGATGGCATCCACAGTGATGACCTTCCTATATCCTATGGAGTACCACAAGGCAGTATCCTGGGTCCAACCCTATTCCTGGCATTCATAAACGATCTCTGTAATTTACAATTAGAAAATGGGAAAATAATCACATTCGCAGATGACACAGCTCTTCTATTCTCAGGTAACACATGGGAAGAAACCTATCAGCTCACTCAAACCGGACTCAACGAAGTAACTAGCTGGCTTGACAGTAACCTCCTCACCTTAAATGCTGATAAGACCAAATACATTTCATTTTCTTCAAATAATGCAAACCATCCCTACACTAATCCACATTACTATGTCATAGCACATTACTGCCATGATTCTTCCTCTGCCTTGTGTTCTTGTCAAAAACTGGAGCATACAGATAATGTTAAATATTTAGGAGTAATAATTGACAGACAGCTGACATTTCAACCGCATATTGAACAACTGACAAAGAGAACCCGGAAGCTAATATACATATTTAAAAGTTTACGCCATGTAGCTGATGAAAAAGTTATTAAAATGATTTACTTTTCCCTGTGTCAATCGATCCTATCATATTGCATCACAACATGGGGAGGTGCTTCCAAAACCCATTTGATCAATTTAGAACGTGCACAAAGAGCCGTTCTTAAAGTTTCCTATTCCCTTCCGTTCTTTTTTCCAACAAAGGATCTATATAGAAAAACAAAACTTCTTACAGTCCGCCAGATTTTTATACTTCAAATATTGCTCATGAAACATTCGCAATTATATTACGACCCACTGCTTAACATCACCAAGCGACGAAAAGACAAAGTTTGCTTAACACCAGGATTTAAATCTAGCCTTGCCCAAAGGTCCTATGGTTTTCTAGGGCCATACCTCTATAACAAGGTAAATCAAAAGTTAAGCATTTATCCCCTTTCTAAAGTCCAATTCAAAAAGAAAATAACTTCTTATCTACTGAACCTATCATACAATGAGACAGAAGAATTTCTTCTTACTGCCAGGTAATTAAACTTCACACACACAGACACGCACACACACGCACACTCTGACGCACACACACGCGCACACACACACACACACGAATTAATTTTTATTTTAACTCTTGTTTTGTAATGTCACAAAAAATGATTGTATACTACTATTTTTTTGTGTTATTTAAGCTTTCTAGTTTAAACTTTCTTGAAGATACCGTCAAAACATTAATTATTGAGGTGGTGAGAGCCTGGTAATCTGTATCACAGAATTTTCTAGTACGGACACCAGTCTCTCGCGATATAGTTTTTATTGAAATGTCTAAGTAACTTCTTATTGTTTTTTTGTAGTAGCTATATTGTGAATGAGAAATAAATAAATAAAGCAAACAATAAATAAAAACATAAAAATGAAATAAAACCTAAATAAACAAACTAGTACTGTTCAATAACTGCATGTTGTATTTGCCTGTAAGTTTGCATTGTGGCATGACTACAGCTTTTGTAGGATTTTAGTATTTAATGTAACAACTGTAGATGAACTTAAATAATTAAAAATAAAACATAATTCACACGGGATTTTACGCCAACAGCGGTATAAAGGCCTCCATAATATATTGATAAAGAAAGGAAAAAAACATAAATATTTGAAATAAGCCAACGTTTTAAATATAATATGTTTTTTTTTTTCAGGTACTTAACGTTATTTCAAATCACCATTGGGGAAAACGTAAGTTATTTACTGAAACTTCGTAATTAAAAATTCCAAAAACACATTTGATGTCAACAATTCTACATACAAAGTATAAAGTATGCTTTTTACATTACGTTGTTCTTTACTGACTGATATTTATTAAATAGAAAGTATCTTAGGAAGTATACAATTAGGAACTATCATTTGACAGATCTTCTCGTCAAAAGATACTTCCTAATTGCCTTCTCTGGGCACTGATAAGATCATTCATTTACGCCTACTGCATTATATAAATACTTAATATCCGGTTTTATGTCATAAAGTTAACGGGGCGGTCAGTTCGCTCACCTGGTGGTAAGTGATACGCCTGAATATGACAGATGGAGTGCTGTACCTGTCATTATTTTCCGCCGACACTGCCCTGCGCCCGTCACCCGAGACGAGAGATGTAAGGTCTCCCACGATACCCGGTAAGTTTACAAGCTACAGTGCCCTCATCCTGAAACACATAAGTGCAAAGTACTCCTATTTTCACGGGAAGGCACTGTGGTGGTACCTACCTAGGCGACTCAGCATTGAGTTTGTTGGAGAGTATTTAGTTCAAAGTCTCACTCATCTTGAAGCCTATCGTTAATTTAATATACATCTGTCTACAAATACAATAATCGTCAGTCTGCATATGAAGCAGAATTTGCACTTATATAAGGATAACGTATTTAATGTCTAGGAGAACTAGTGCCGTACGGAGGCTATATATTAATTCCTTAGACCACAATATCCCGTTCAAGAAACATTTAAATATTTTTTATTTTAACAGAATACTGTCAAGAAAATGTTCTAAATGTACAATGTAGTTAATGTTATATTATAACTAACATAATTTTAATACCACATAAATAGTAATCTTGATATTGCTTATCCTTAATTATGTGAATTAGCAAAATTATGGCAGATACATTAGATTATTTTATAAAAAAAACTCAGTCTTCCTAAATGAACTCGCCGCTAGTGGAATTAAAAGTCTTTAAAACCCTCACGAGGAAATGGTTACATTATTTATTATAGAATAGCTTTTTAAATGGGAATGCGCTATTTACTTTAAAAGACTCAAAAGTATTTGCAAAATATTTATTTGAATAACGATATTATGTATAGGAGTACTTTAATATCTTAACAATGAGGTTGAGTAAATAAAAAAAAACACATTAAATAGTTATATAATTTTTATTCGAAAACATTATCAACGATCAGCCTTAAACGAAAGTATACCAAATTCAAGCGTTGTTAAGTATCCAGTTGGAATAGCGAGACACACGCGCGTTAACACCGGGGGAAGCGGCCGTCAGCGCACATCTGCGGCGGTCCCCAAGAGCAGACGCCGACGACGACCCCGTTGTGGAACAATGGGCCGCCGGAGTCCCCGAAGCACTGGTCGCGACCGCCCACATCGAGCCAGCCGGAGCACAACATGTTGTCAGTCACTTGACGGTTGATGGTAGCGAAGCGTTGCCGGCACACATTTTGACTGATTGTCCAGATTTGAACGTGACGTAACTGCTCCGATGGTTGAGGCACACTATTATGAGGGCTCTGCAATAGAAAATTCAATGAGTATTATCATCATCATTAGCTTTTGACGTCTCAATTTAAATCACAGATCCTCTGTAAGTATATCATAGCTATTTACAATAGCACAACACTAAGGTTCCAGGTTCAATCCTAGTGCAGTAAAAACATTTATGTGCAATAACATATGAATTTGTATTGCGAGACGGCTTTCAGCTTTGAACGCCAATGACCCGTAAAGGCGTCAGAAACAATAAATTTACTTTTATGTCTGGATCCTGGCGTTCAAAGGGTTAAGAACGGTTAGTTCATGTCGGTAAATACTTACGCCAGTCAGTCCCCACCCTGTAGCCCAGACCACTTGGTTGTCGGCGACGTTATAGTTCGCCCCAGGTATTCTGGCAGCTCTGACCACGTTCGTGAATACAATGTTGTTGGATGTACGCAGGATAGCGATGTCGTTGTCGGTGGTGAACGGGTTATATTGCGGGTGGTTGATGATCAGGGCTGTGTTGTGAACCACACCCGCCGCTGTTGGCGTTCGTTGATCCAACTCGGGAGCGCCACCTTGCTGGTACGGTACCGCTAAAAAAGCAATAATATATTACTGACATTTTTGTTAGTGGACGGGTACGCTCACCTGATGGTAAGTAATACGCGTGACCAAGATAAATGTAGTGCAGGAAATTTAACAACAGAAGATAGTCATTTGTTTTTTATTTATTTACTACTATATAGTAATATAATAGTATTAACTCGAATATATATTTAGATGAATTTTTTTTCTTTAGATGTTAGGATTCCTACTGTTAAAGTTTTTTCAATACCTAATAGGCCCACTAAATTGTAAATTATAATTACATTCCTCGATAACAATGAATTGAGTACCACTTTTTAATAATCTGAGGATAACGGTGTGGGCATCACAATAATAAACACAAATGTATGTATTATTAGTTTTAAGGATTCATTGTGAGCTGTTTGTTATCCCAAATAAAATAAAATAAATAAAAAATATTGGCAACACAATTTTAAATAAGCAAAAGTTTCGCGCTTTGGGCGCTTATTATTATTTAACTTTTCTTTTTATAATATAATATATTTTTTGTTTAATTGATAATAGATTATGTAACTGTTTGCTGTTTCCAAATAAATGGACAAGTAACTCAGATTTAAAGCAATAAGCTCAAACTAATCATGGTCATTTCTGCGCTGTTAACAGAATAAAAATACAATTTAGTTAATTTACACGCTTGTGTATCAGCCTCAGTAAAAATATACTATGCAAATGTAAATCTTCGTTATTAGATGCATTTATGTCCGGATAATACCTTTTTACTTTATTTTATATTTTTTGTTCAATTTTCTGGTATAATAGTCATTCTTTCAAAGGCATAAATTGCAGTATGTCATGTCAGCATAACTTAACTGCAAGCATACTTACTGAGTGCAGTGCGCTGCTGTGAGGACTGATCTATTATTGAGAACGACTCCGCCGCAATTATGCCGATGGTTTGATGTAGTTTCAGAAAACAACAGTGCCACCATCTCAGGGTATTGATTGATGGTAGTTGCTGAGCCCCCAAGAATCCTGTGAGAGAATCTTTTTGGGCTAGCTAAAAATAAAATTAAAATTGTATTATATAATTTTGAAAATACAACAAAACTTTAATTGGTTAAAAAAATACTTTTTTTGACATAATAAAAACATTTCATTTGCCATTTTAACAGATTTAAAATAATAAATATCCTCTGACATTCGGAGAGCGCCATTTAGTCCCAAATTAAGCTTTTAGCCTGTAATATGGGTAGGAAATAACAAATACACACACTTATCTTTTATTTTATAAATACGCATACATAATACATTAAAAAAACAGACCAATACAAACAGTCATTTTACACCAAATAAGAAAGCAACAAACCTATTAATGGTCTAAGAAAAATAGTTATTAAGTCAATAGCGGAAGGTAGATAAAAAGTACAATTCTAGAAAGTTATAAATGCTATATTATTACTTGCGAAACCCTGAACTAGCATTTTACTGTGGTGTATTGTAATGATTCAAATAACGGCACTCCCTTAGAATACGAGAGAGAGTTAGTATAAATCTCATATAAGTAAATAAGCAATACACATATTATATTTACATTTGTTCCTACTCTATAAATACATTATTAAATAACGAATTCAAAACAATAACAGATAAAAATACTATTTACCAGAGACTGCAACAGCCAATGCGAACAACAAAAGTGTTGATTTACGCATTTTGCCGGTTCAATCCTTGTTTGGCCAAAGAACGATTTGTGTTTTAATTTATACCTAATTATAATCTCTATTATCGGCTTAAACTTGTAACAGTTTTGTTGTTAGGAAATACGTGAAACTAATGATGATTCTAGATATATTGGTAGGCCTTGAGGAAAACTCGGCTTTAAAGTTTTATTGGAAATATCATAATAATAAAATAAATAATAAATATATACTGACATTCACACAGCGCCATCTAATCTCAAACTAGCATCTTTTTTTTTTTTTTTCTTTATTATATTTAAGGAGGGTTTTTTCTATGCATAGAAAATGCCACCCTCATAGATATAAACAATCTTACATTCACACTTAACTAGCATCTTTCTTGTAATAAATGGATCAAAACAACAAAGAATCATACTTCAATGCTTTTTTTTGTAAATAAGTACAAACATATAAATAAAACACCCAGACCAATACAAACAGACATGTTCATGCACACAATGTTCGAACCGGGAACCCTTGATATAATAGCCAACATCTCAAATATAACACCAGATGGGTCGTCATTACTATGGCCTTTTTTTGTTATCTTAATGAAAGACACATAAGTGTAACTTACACTTATATTACTTTATTACAGTAGGATAACTCAGTATAACGCAACAATGAGCATTCTGGTTTAAAAGAGATTAGCATACTTACGTCTAAAAATTGTGTTAAATGTCACCGTTCAAAAATTTAGCGCGAAATACAAATGGATTTTTTTTCCGGGATTAAGGTAGGAGCGTTATACTATAGCAATTTTTAAAAAGTTCTGTAAATAATTGATGACTAGCTTTTGCCTGCGGCTTCGTTTTTTTTCTCGTTTTTAGTAACATATAATCCGCAACCCATTTTTTATTAGTTGGAACTTTTACGCTACTGTCACCTACAGTATAATATAGTATAATATCACCATATTATACGTTTTTCTTTATTAATTCTAATAAACGATAAAAAATTAGCCCCACCTTCGCTGTCTTTAGGCGTTGGGGGTGGATTTCAGAAAAAAATATATATTCGGGATTTTAATTGCGGTAAATAGTTCGCATGTAAATTTTTAGCTTTATTCCTTAAAAGTGCGGAAAGTCCCATATTATTTTCCAAAAAATGCTATTGGAGGCGAATTTCCCAAAAAACGAATACCTTTGCACAGTGGTGTGCACTCCATATATACAATATACCTTGTGCGTCCGGACAACCTGGAAAATCGCCAATATATTAAATTATTCCCACTTATTCGCCCACCTTTCTCTACAGATTTGAAACCATCGGCGACCTGCTGTCATCAGCGAATTCAGATTTTTGACAAATTGAGTGCATTTTTTCTGTATTTATTGTTTTTGCGTTTAGTGTACTTTGCATACCCTACTCATAATATCTGTGCAAGATTTTATTACTGACACATAATTTGCAACGGATTTTCAACATTCTACTACAAAAATGCGGAAGTCTTTATACAAACTTCCACCACTCATTTTAGGTAGTGGGAGGTAGACAAAAAGAAGCCTATGTCCGTCTCCACAATCTATCACTATACCAAATTACATCAATATCCGTTCCGCCGTTCATAGCTACAGACAGAGTTACTTTCGCATTACAATATTAGGATGGATTTTTACGCTACTGTTGATGAAAATTACTTAACGACTTTCCATCATTTTTAGCCTACATTGGAAACAGCGAAAAGTCCCATATACAATTTTCACCGCTCGTGTAAGGCCCTCTTTTAAAATGTATGTTTATACTTTACTACTTTAGTTATTCTCATTTGCTTGGTTTAAAATAAAACGTTATTTCATCAAGTATAGGTTTCAAAAAAGGGAATCACGAATTTGGACTAGACAGGCAACGCCTACGTAGATACTTTTATGCGTCATGCGATTGATAAATACTTCCGGCAAGTACAACGTAGGTATATGAGTCGTACGATTACCACAATGATGATAATGAAATAATAGAATTATATTTTGAAGACAATTTTATATTTTACATGCACTTTGTTTATGTGATGTAGTGTACTGTGTAGTGTAATTACCGGGTATAAGAGACCTAACATCTGTTGTCTCGGGTGACGGGCGCACTGCGGCATTGATGGAGGATAATAACTGTCTGTCAGTTGTTGGTCTCCTTTAATGCCGCTCTGTCATGGTCTGGCGTATCACTTAGGTGAGCGTCCAGCCCGTCCTGTTCACTTATAATGTAACAAAAAAAAAACTTTTTTTTTAGAAAGTAGTAAGCTTAATTTTATATATTATTCAAACACAGAATCAATCAATTAATCGTTACCGCACGAGCGTTTTTACACTGTAAGAGCGTCGGGTAAACGTACGTAGAATTTCGAAAATTCGAAAAGACATTGGTACGTGGCGATCTCTAGATCGAAAGGCAACAGTCCACACCAATGAGCCACAGACGGTAGTACATTTTTGGATGGATAACGTTATTTCATCCCGTTATTTTGTCAATTTTCAGACTACTTACACTATGTTAGATGTTATACAATGGACGATTATCTTGAATGGTTATACCTTCTTATCGTAATCTCTTTTGTAAATATATTTTTCATTGTACGACAATAACCGTAATTTGACACAAAATTGTGATTTTTACACATAAACAAATATTTATAAATTGGGATATTATACATAATGCAATTCATCCCTGTGGCAGTGATGTCGACAAGCCAGAGCCATAACGGACTTTCATGCCAAAAAAGTGCAGGCCGCTTCTCGAGACAATACGCCGATCCCTTGCCACCGTCAACGTGCCAAGTCTTCTTGAGACGTCTGGTATAGCAAGAGACCGGACGGTATGAGTTGTATTCCAAGGAAGATGAGCCGGGTGCTAGTGTGGGATGCTACCTGTTCAGACACACTAACCCCTTCCCATCTACATGGAACCAACAACAGAGCTGGAAGCGGCTGAAAAAGTCAAAGCGCAAATATAGGGGTCTAGGCTCTGAATATGATTTTGTTCCATTCGTTGAAGAGACCCTTTGTCCGTGGGGCCCTATTAGGCTTTTTGAAGAAATTTCTAAACGATCGACAGTCGACATCACTGGAGACCGGAGATCTGGCGGCTACCTTGGTCAAAAAATTTGTTTAGGGGTGACGCTGCTAGTATCTTCGGAACTTTACCTAAGGGGATTTCTTGTGATGATTTTATTTAGTTAATATATTATTTTAATTAGTTATAATATTATTATTTTTATATTATAAATACATCTACAGACTCATGGTCCGTGTATTTTTTAAGATTATTTTGTAATTTAATTATTATAATATTATGTTAGTGCTCCGCGCATGGGGCAAAAGAATTGGTTAAAGGAGGAATGGGATAACAGTCAGAATTAAAATAACTAAATATTTACATTACGTAAAAGGTAGGGGGTTAAGAATATAAAATAAAGGGAATTAATAACATCATAAATATTCTCTCTCTCTCTGTTTTATATTTATATAATAATAGTAGCAATAACTCTTACATTATTTCATTATTACAATTAGAACTTAAAATTAATACATTAAGCGATGTCCATGTGGCCACCACCGATGCACTTCTTTAAGCGTGAGATGTTGAGGTGGATGACCAGGGAATGGCTTTTTTTGGCTTTGCCTCTCCGATGCAATGGTTTGTTTAGGATTGCATCATCCCCTCTTAATAGCATCATCATGTTATACTCTAGATTTGTTGCGGTCGTGGCCTTTGAATTAGACGAGCGAAGCGTCGTGTTGGCGTTGTCGTGTTATACAACCGATTTGTGTGTCTACATAAGAGCGACGACTCGTGTGGGCACTCTGGAGATTTGGGATTGTTTGGGATTGTGAAAATAACTCGATCGTATGTTAGTCCCTGTGACTCATGAATTGTGAGGGTGCGCGAATCCGTGCACGACCCGTACCCCTGACTGATAAGTAGAGCTTTTTCAGCCTGGGTATGTATGAGATACAGAGTTTTCTCTTTGTATTCGGGATTCGCGCTCCTGTGTACCTCTTGAGTGACAGGGAGCGAGGGTGGGTGTTACCTGAATATATCCCTCTGTATATTTCGTTCAGTGTGTATGCTACATCCCTGGGGGTTCCTGTACGTACAAAGAAGGTCTTTTGTGATGTTAGTAACAAGGTTGGGTCGGTTATATTGTAAGTGGAATAGGTTGCAACGATCGATGTAGGGGAGCTGGTTGTTGTCTCCGATGAGAATGGCTTCGCTGGCTTTGGTTACTTGAATGACCATTACTATGGATCCGAAATGGTTCATTAGGGTTTCGTCCACCATAAGGCGTGTACACAAAACTCCCTTCCCTAGACTGTTTACCAATAGCGATGCCATTGTTCGCACTCGTTGTTTTGAGGCTTCTTCACTTATACGCGGCACCAACTTCTCTCTGAGATCGCTCACCCCTTCCCTGGTTGTCGTTACTATAACGTCGGTGTCAGTGTTTATAACCGACATGACCCAGGTGGTTTTGCCACAACCTGGTACTCCATTTACCCATTGGATTGTGGCGTGGGTCCAGTGTGAAGGTATTTTGCCGCCCGACAGGTCATCCGATACAGTTTTCGCCATCTCGATCATCCTGTCGTCCAGTATAACCTTTGTGCACTTCGCCACCACCACTATGGAGTCTTCAGGTGGAGTTTTGAAGACCACTTTGTCCTCCGATACCTCTCTCCTCGTCAAGAGCCACGAACCCACACGCCTAACTATATGCAGCCATATACGACCCGGATATCCTACCCTGACCCATTTCTGCCCGAGTTCTGTGGTTACTGTGGTCTCCTCTCTTTTTGTGGTTCGCGGGTGGTGAATTTCTCGACCGCTGCTTCCAGTGCCATTGTTTTGAATAGTGTAGATATTTTTTTGGGTATGAGTTCTGGGATTGCCTGAAATACCTTACTTATGGTGGTAGAGACCAAGGAGCGTTTCTTTTCTTGGTCTCTCTTTTCCTCCTGCGTGGGCCCTTAGTGGCGCCTTTTCTCCTTCTCCTCCTCCACTCCCAGCGCTAGCCTCTCCCCTGTGCACGTATTTCAGCTGTCCTCTCTGATGGTTTTTACAAGGGGGTGAAGGAGCTTAGGATTTGAAAGTAGTTCAAGCGACGATCTTGAGTCGCTGAAGATGTTGGCTACCTTCTTGTTGCTCTCTTTCACCTTCTGTACTGCCTTGTGGAGCGCATAGAGTTTCGATTGAAATACCGTACATGCGGGGTCTAGGCTAAAAGTGTTGTTGCCAGTCTCCTTTCCATCCTCCCACCACGTTAATGCGGCCCCTACCTTGCCGTTCATTTTACTGCCATCGGTGTATATTTGTGGGCCACAAATATACACAAAATAGTTGAATTGGAAAATGCTTCCCGACCCTTTAAAGATGGAGGGAGGGATTTTATATGTGGCTTTCGGCAGTCTTCAAGGTAGGAAGCTTTACGTCAATGGAAAGACATTTATAGCATCATCTACATTAGTGTATTAAAATTAAATTCTGTTGTGAGTTCTCTTCCGTGTTCTAAACCAGGAAAGAGGAACCATGCACCTCGAATTTCATGCGACCGAAGCCATGGGCATGAGCTAGTGTTATCATGTTCATCATCCTCAGCTAATTATACGGGCTCGAGCCTACCTGTTTAGCTTTGGTCGCTACGCCACTAAATGTACACTCAGTGGGTCATTGCACCCACTGATGCTCACACTAAAGACCAACGCTCTTAATTATTATTTTATTGAAATAAAATTTAATTATTATTATATTAACCGCTACATCTAATGGGTCGTCAAGTTACATATGAAGGCAAACGAGCGTGCGGCTTACCTGTTGAAAAGTGTTACCGCCGCCCTTGGACATTTGCAACAGCTGAGGTAAAATATTCCTAAAACTATTCAACAATAAACAATGTATAATTGTTTATGAGCCAATTCCAGGTGTCTTTATGTTTTTCAACATATTGTCAGGTTTGGAGCTTTATGATACTTAAACAATTAGTGTTGATATAGGTAGGTGTCACACAATACTAAACAATTATAAATGTTGTTCAAGGTAGTTTTATTATGAAATATTAATGAATCTTAAACATATTTAGAAATAATATCTTCTGAGAACAGCCATGATCGAAATGAACCTACTTACAATAATATAATAAATTCTTACTATTTGTTTGAGTACAAAATAAGATCAATATTACAACTCCAGAAAAATTTGAAACACAATCAGTAATATTTTTTGAATATAAACAATATTTCATAATATATTTAGTGTCTTAATTTTACCCCCAAAATTTAGGCGTTGTTATTAATCCAGTTAGCGTAGTTAGACACACGCGCGTTAACACCGGGGAAGCGGCCGTCAGCGCACATCCGCGGCGGCCCCCAGGAGCAGATACCGACGACGACCCCGTTGTGGAACAATGGGCCGCCGGAGTCCCCGAAGCACTGGTCGCGACCGCCGACGTCGAGCCAGCCGGAGCACAACATGTTATTGGTGACTGGATAATTGATAGAAGCGAAACGCTGCCTGCACACGTTCAAGTTGATGGTCCAGATTTGTACATGGCGCAACTGCTCAGAAGGCTGAGGGTTACCGGTGTTATGGGGACTCTGAAATATATAAAAGAAACTGTAATACAATTCTTAAAACTTAAGCGCTGCGGTTGCATATATTCAAAAGAAACAATAGATTTTTTATTGAGTCTGGAAATGCGGCAGTTAATAGATGAACATACCCGTATATTATTATTATTTTATTCAACGAATCGCAATCCACCTATGAACATAGATATCATCCATTTTATGCCAGATTAGCTAGTCCTCCACTTTTATTATCCAGTATATACGAGGGACTTTTCGCAATCATCGGGACGGATAGTAATGCTACGATATCAGTTTTGCAATACACATGACCAACCTACTGCCACATTAGCTTGCTGTTTCGGAGAGCAATGTTGTTACTTTTGTACGATTAACATAATTTCTAATTGTATCCCTGAGAGAAACCTTGAGCACTCGCTCCGTTGAGTCGCTTAAAACTTGTGAACCAATCCCACACTCAGTTTCCTTCTCCTTCATTATTTATGTTGAAATGTACATAGACGATGGTGTCATTTACAGATGAGCCGTCTGCTCGTTTGGTCGCTATCCCATTAAAAATGTCTGAAAATACTTACGCCGGTAAGACCCCATCCGGTAGCCCAGACGACCTGATTGTCAGCGACATTGTAATTGGGACCGGCTATAGAGGCGGCTCTGACGACATTGCTGAATATTATGCTGGAGGCGGTACGGATTATTGCGATGTCGTTGTCAAAGTTAAATCTGTTATATTGGGGGTGGTTGATCAATTGCTGCGAATTGTGAACGACACCACCGCTGTTGGCGTTGGTGGATCCGACTCGAACGCGCCATCTTCCTGGGGCGTTTCCGCTAAAAAGAAAGTAAATTAAATGTATAATGACCTGACATTGCGATATTGTTAAGTTAATTTTATTTGTGATAACTATGAAATTTACGACGATTTCAGTTTATTTATGTATATTCACATCAGGCGTAATAAATTTAATCGAAATAGCTATTAACAATAAACTAAATATAACGTACAACATATATAACGTATATGGGTGAATTGCACATGCAGAAAAAATACACGGCAAGCCTGAGAACAGTAGTGCCATGTGCATTTTTTTTATGTTTTATATTTTTTCTCAATACAGTAAGTTCTTCTCTACCTTGGCAAAAAAACAACCCTATCAACCCTGTAATAGACCACGAAAAAAATATTCAAAGTGTCATTTTATCATCACGGTGACCTGTCCCCAACACGATTCTGCTCATAAAATCCCTTCCCCTGCAAATACATTCGAAGTATGGATTAAAATCGATTTTTATATCATAACATTATAATATATTCGATCATTATTTTGTTTGTTCATATTCTTTCTTATGGATTTGACAGCCAGTCAAATGTTGTCCCGAAAAACAGTTATCATTTCGGAGGACAATAAGTTTTAGAAGAATAGCCACGACGACATTGTGTTGTTACGCCCCTTTCACCTTTCCTTACTTCGGATCAGTCCGGCTCAAGTTATTGTGGCGAATGCACGGGTCCCATCGTCTTGCATATTCCCTCCAAAAAAGTAAGTTTATCATTTCGGTAATAGGGGGTCAAAAAAATTTTCATTCGGTAGCTGTTATAATAACTCGTGCTAGATTTGTTTCAAAATTATGTATTACAGTACAGTTTTCAGTATTCAATGTAGAAATAACCCCTCTATTATAATCTCAGTGCTATCATTTCAGCGGATTCGGTGGACTGTTATACTATCACAGTCAAATGTTTTAGAGATCCTTGTGTGAAAGTCATAGTTTTGTAATGAACTTTGAAATTTTACCAAGAGTGTTATCTACACCTATTTACGATAATTATTGTGTAGTGTAGTGTAATAGGTAATGTATAACTATTGATGACACAACTTACAAACGCAGCCCTCATATTAATAGGAAACTTCAAGCTTTCTAATCTAAGTTTTCAGTTAAGATCCACTGAAATTAACACAGCGCCATTAAGTCCCAAGTTAAGCGTGCAGCCTGTATTATATTTTTTTTGCAAATACATACATATTATACATAGAAAACACCCAAACCATTAAAAACAGACATGTTCATGCACACTGTACTGCCAGGGGATTGAAAATGAAAATTATTAAACCCGGAACCCTTACTTATTGTTATTGCGATAAGTGTCATTCACTTTGCATACGCTACTCATAATCTCTGTGCACGCCACTGGTATTACAGGATTTACAGTTAAATCTTCAAAAGTACGCAACGGATATTGACGGATTTTTTTTAAAGAACGTGATTCAAGAGGAAGATTAATATGTATAATAACATTCATTTAAAAGTAGGGAAATACTGTTGTTTTTGAGGTTTCTAATGTGATGTCGTTAATAATTTCAATTTTGCCGCTTACTTTGCAAACGTAGGCTGAACCCTACGAGATTTATCAAAATAATGCACTAAGTGCCTATTACGAATATCAGCATTGCACTCGTGCAAAGCCAGGGCGGGTCGCTAGTTATTTAAATAAAAGGAATATTTTATTTCAACCAAATATACTTACTCGGTGCAGTGAGCAGCTGTGAGGACAGATCTGTTATTGATAACAACTCCTCCGCATGATTGTCTGTGGTTGTTGTTGGTGTTTGAGAAAAGCAGAGATGCCATCTCAGGATACTGGTTGATGGAGGTCACTGATCCTCCGATGATTCTATTCGGTCGTCGGGGGACGGCTGGAATTCAAAGAAGCATAACTTTGTACCGGAACATTTTAAATATTAATTTTAGCATTTTTGCTTTTCGAACGCTATGAACGAGTGAACTACGTCATTTGCTGTGCACTAACCGGATAACTAGTATTTAGCTTTGGGAAAAGTTATTTTATTTTATGCTGTACCTCTTACTCTTTTGTTAATGGTCAGTGGCGGTGCAACTCCCGCATACTCGTCATGTGATACGGTAGGAAAATAAGAATCAGTTTATCACCATCGAACACGCACAAAAACTTAGACTCGCTTAGGATGCGCAATTTGATTATTCATATTGTTTTTATGTTAACAAAAATCAACTAAATTAGAACCTTCCTGTTATCCCATGACAAAACATGTTCTTAGTGAAAAGAAGATACGTACGTAAGTTATTTATAGCATTACGTAACATATTCTACGTTACGTTATCCTATAAAATCTTAAAAAGGTAATCTAACAAATTATTACTGCAGACGATTGAATAGGTGATATAAAGCCCACAGTATGCAGTTAAAGATAGTAATTTTATATAGGTAACTTTAAAATTTTTGAAAACGATGTATTATTTTTTTATGACTACAATTAATCTTAATTAAGAAATATAAGATTATATCGGTGCAGTATATCTTGTCACACACACACAGTCCCAACAAATGAAATACTCTCATTGGTGGTGTAATAGTGAACGATACATTAAACAAAATTTAGTAGCAAGTAGCTGGTTGTTTGAAATCACACCGATGTCATTGCTAATATTCAAAACAGAGTTACTGATTCAGAGATATATTTTTTTCTTAGAGGAACATCAATGTAAGCTTCTGAAACACTGCATTCTATGTAATATTATAAATTTTATTTAATTCAATTCATAAAAATATCTTACTTGTTAAGAATTATAAAAATTCATATTAATTATTAGGTACGACCTACGAATATGTTTGCAGAAATGAAATGTCAGCCAAATTTGAATATATTGCAGTATAAAACCGATTTATGAAATCATGAGTTACGTAAGTTATAAGAGTTCATTCAAATACTGGAGGATAACAGAAAATTTAAATATTAACCTGATACAGCCACCAGCGCCAACAGCAGAACCACCAAAGCACGCATTATGATAGTTGCTGTAGAACTACCGGAAAATTATAAATCCTAAATTTGGTAGCTTTCATATATACTAAACAGTAATCGCTGTTATCGAATAAAAATCTCAAAATGCTTACTGATAATTACAATTTATTAAATATATTTTATGTGATTGATGTTGTATGTAGATTTTAGGGTACTGCACATTAAACGGTAAAACCCTCACCTAAAAATATTGCTTTGTTGTCGATTTGTCCGTCAAGACCTGATTCGATCAAATGAGATTGTAGGTAATATCCTATGTCGTAAAACTCCCATTTGGTAAACTTCAAATTGTACCTATCAAAAAGTTATGTATTTATAAATATATTTAATCCCATTTGGTTAATTATATTTCTATTGTTATTTTTGTACGGTAAAGTCAGTGTCAAATTAAACATAAATAAGATAAAGGTTTTTAAAAAAGCTCAGTATTAAGATTTTCGATCAACAAAAATTGGCTAATGTGTCTTAAAATAGCACGTGCCGCAAAAAAAACATGCGTATTTTTAAAAAGGAAAAGGTCCATCCAAAACGATATACAAATTAACTATCATCTCGGCATTTACAGAAATGGAAAAAATAATTTGAAAATAATTTGAAAATTGTTTAAAACAATTGTAAAGAATTGCTTCTATCAATGTATAATGTTTTATGATTGATTGGTTTTGTAGTATTTGTTTTTAACTTTCATTCTATATTTTTTAAACTACATATACATTTACGGTTATAGACTTAATATGTGATTAATGTTCATTTTTTTAAGGGATTATGCATGTTGCGTTCTCAGAATACAGAAAAAACTGTATTTCCTATATTCTTAGGTTGTATTATGATTTGTGGATTGTGTAAACTGCAATCAGTTTGCATCGTCATTATTATAGCTTAATAAGATGATCTCGGGTTAAAAAATATCATTGTCTTATAAAAATTGGCGGTTGAAGGTGATATATGTATCGTAAAAAAAAACTAATTTTAGGTGAAGTAATTTGTGCGCGCCACTTTTTATCTCTGTTTTTAAATATCGATATTTAAAATAAATATTTACAATCCGGATTTTGATATGTGATTAAAAAGATATGATAATTGATAACGTTATCATTACTTTCGGGTTTTATTTTACTTACCTGACTATACCTATTTCAAAAGGAAGTTTACCAAATGGGATACAACACTTGTTACAACTGAAATTATTTTCGCAGTAGGATTAAATGTATCAAATACAGAATGTTTACCAAACGCAACTTTTTGATAGGTACAATTTGAGGTTTACCAAATGGGAAGTTTACCACATGGGAAGTAGCCCATTATTTATTATAAATATCCACAGACATTCCACACAGCACCATCTAGTCCTAAGTTAAGCGTGAAGCCTGTATTATGGGTACTAAACAACCGATAAACATACTTATATATCTTTTTGTGTAAATACATTCATATTATACATAGAAAACACCCAGACCATTACAAACAGGCATGGTCATGCACACAAATGTTTGTACTGCCCGGGGATCGAACCCGGAACCTTGGTGTAGCAGCTGACGTCTCAACCGCTACACCAAATGGTTCGTTAGCCGGAAGTGAGGTCATAATTTTGCAAGGGGAAAAATCAAACATTTTCAGGGGTGTCGACCTTTACTCTCTCTTTACTACCCTTTGTTTCTCACACTATATTCAAACAATCGTTTATATATCTTATCTATAGAACTTTTATACGGCCGGCTCTCGGACTAGTACTTACACTGTAAAAATTTTAAATTGAACAACGATTTATAATCCCGACCTAGAAAAGATGATCCGTAACCACATACTACGTATATATCGAGTTCCTGCATTTGATTCAAATCCGCTACAACGTATTTCGTTACCCACATAAGTCTTGAGTTTTTACCTAGCAGGCCGAAGAGGGATGTTTTCAAAATATTGATCAAAGGTATTTTCAGAAATCCTTTCCTCGTCGCCAATGTTGGATTTCCGAAGGAACACGAGTGAAACGCCTGTTTGCTATTTGCACACTAGTTTATTACGTTAGCAACATGGCGGGGTCGCAGCCACGCGCCTACCGACATATACAACAAATATCTTCTGGGAACAGCCTTAATCGAAATAAACTTTACATAAAAGTAAATAAATTCTTACCATTCGTTTGAGTATAAAATAATATCAATATTACAACTCCAGAAAAAGAAATGTAACATAATCAATATATATTTTTTGAGTATAGAATATTTTATAAATATGTAATTCTTAATTTTACCCCTAACATTTAGGCGTTGTTACTAATCCAGTTAGCGTAGTTAGACACACGCGCGTTAACACCGGGGAAGCGGCCATCAGCGCACATCTGCGGCGGTCCCCAGGAGCAGACGCCGACGACGACCCCGTTGTGGAACAATGGGCCGCCGGAGTCCCCGAAGCACTGGTCGCGACCGCCCACATCGAGCCAGCCGGAGCACAACATGTTGTTGGTGATTGGCAAATTGATAGAAGCAAAACGCTGCCTACACACGTTCAAGTTGACGGTCCAGATTTGTACATGGCGCAACTGCTCAGAAGACTGAGGGTTACCAGTGTTATGGGGACTCTGAAATATATAAAAGAAACTGTTATAGAATTCTTATAACTTTAGCGCTGCGGTTGCACATATTCAAAAGAAACAAAAGATTTTTTATTGAGTCTGGAAATCCGGCAGTTAATGGCTGAACATACTCGTACATTATTATTATCTTATTCAACATATCGCAATCCACTTATGGACATAGATCTCTTCCATTTATGCCAGATTTGCCAGTCCTCCACTTTTATCATCGCAATGACTTTTTGCAATCATCGAGACGGATAGTATCATATGCTACGGTTTCCGCGTCAGAACTTATCTGCTCTAATTGCCATTGGTTGTGCAACACTGCATGACCAGACTACTGCCATATCAACTTGCTGTTTCGGCGAGCAATGTTGGTTACTTTCATACGATTAACATCATTTCTAATTGCATCCCTGCGAGAAACCTCGAGCACTAGCTCCGTTGAGTGACCTTGTGAACTAATCCGACAGTCAGTTTTCTTTTCCTTCATTATTTATGTTTTAATATATATGGAAGACAGTGTCATTTATAGATGAGCCGTCTGCTTGTTTAGCCGCTATCTCATAAAAAGTCTTAAAATACTTACGCCGGTAAGACCCCATCCGGTAGCCCAGACGACCTGATTGTCAGCGACATTGTAATTGGGACCGGCTATAGAGGCGGCTCTGACGACATTGCTGAATATTATGCTGGAGGCGGTACGGATTATTGCGATGTCGTTGTCAAAGTTAAATCTGTTATATTGGGGGTGGTTGATCAATTGCTGCGAGTTGTGAACGACACCACCGCTGTTGGCGTTGGAGGATCCGACACGAGTCCGCCATCTGGCTGCAGCGTATCCGCTAAAAAGAAAGTGAATTCAATGTATAATGACCTGATATTGTGAAATTATTAAGTGAATGTTATTTGTGACAACTATCAAATTGCTTTGAAGGGAAAAAGGGACGATTTAAAAGTGTGTATGTATATTCATCTTCACAACAGGCGTAACAATTTAATCGAAATAGCTATTCACAATAAACTAAGTACACAACATATATACGGTATATGTGAGAGTCTGCTAACTGAGATTGTTGCAATGATTCCTGTATTACACAGTGAGTGGTACTCCATATATGTAAATAAGCAGTGCATACCCCATGCGTCCAGACAACACGGAAAATCTCAAATATTTAAAAATTCTACATATTCGCCCATTTTCCACCACAGATTTGAAACCACAGGCGAACTGCTCTCATCAACAATATAATTTCTTTGTTTATAAAAGGCGTCATGCTTAGTCTGGAGCTAGATAGCGCTGAGTGTATGGCAGTGGTTATTCATGCATTATTTATATATAAGGGAGATTTTATTCAAACCAAAATATACTTACAAGGTGCAGTGAGCAGCTGTGAGGATAGATCTGTTATTGATAACAACTCCTCCGCATGCTTGTCTGTGGTTGTTGTTGGTGTTTGATAAAAGCAGAGATGCCATCTCAGGATACTGGTTGATGGAGGTCACCGATCCTCCGATGATCCTATTCGGTCGTCGGGGGACGGCTGGAATTCAAAGAAGCATAACTTTGAACAGAAACTTTTTAAATATGAATTCTGTATGTTAGCATTTTTGGTTTTCGAACGCTACGAATGAGTGAATTAAGTCATTTTCTGTGTGAAAAATAGCGTCCTGGCATGTTTTTACCGTGCCGGGACACATGCTGAGTGAGGTCCTATTTGGCATTTATTTGTATTCATTTTTTTTCCATTGTATTTTGTATGTTTTTTGCCAAATAAAGTATTTCTTTCTTTCTGTGCACTAACCGGGTAACTAGTATTTAGCTTTGGGAAAAATTATTTCGTTTTATGCGGTACCTCTTACTCTATTATTAAAGGTCAGTGGCGGTACCCGTCATGTGATACAGTAGGAAAATAAGTTTCACCATAGAACACGCACAAAAACAACAAATTTGGTTTTGGTGTATTATTTTTATGTAAACAAGATTCAAAAGTTGTGCGTGGAGTCGGCATATCCGCAATGAGCCCGCGTTGACGACTACGGCCTATGCACCCGCGTACAGGTAGGCTCGGTTCGGACGTATAATAAGCTCATGATGATGAAACAAAAAATCAACTAAGTTAGGACTTATTTCTACTTTCCCATGATTATGGGTTTGTTTTCATTGAACAGACTAAGAATTAAGTTAAATAACTTTGACTGGCTACTTTTATTTTAAGAAGTCTGTTTTATCCTTTGTGAAAAGAAGATAAAATGTATTACGTAATGCTTTAAAATATCCGAAAAGTTAATCTAACAAATTATTATTGCAGACGATTGAATAGGTGTTATAGAGCCCATTATATGGAGTCGAAGATAGTAATTTTAATAGGTAACTTTAAAAATATGTCTACAATTAATCTTAATTTGGAAATATAAGATTAAATCGGTGCAGTATATCTTGTCATACATATTCCAAACAAATAAAGTACTTTCATTGGTGCTGTAATAGTGAACGTTTCGTTCACTATATCATTAAACAAAATAAAGTAGCAAGTAGGTGGTTGTTTGAAAATCACTCACCAAATAGATATAGAAATATCCATAGATTACAATTTGACCGATGTCATTGCTAAGATTCAAAATACAGTTACTGATTCAGAGATATTTTTGTTCCTCAGAGGAACATCAATGTAAGCCTCTGAAACACCGCATTTATGTAATGTTAACCTCTTGAGTAGGTACGCAGACATAGTATTGGAGTTAGTTTGTTAAATTTTTTTTAATTCAATTCGTAAAAATATCTTACTTGATGAGTTTTATAAAAAGACAAATTAATTATTAGGTGTCGACCTACGACAATATTTGCAGAAATGAAATGTGAGCCAAATTTGAATATATTGCAGTACAAAACCGATTTATGAAAATATGAGTTAGGTAATATAAGAGTTAATTTTAAATACTGAGGATGATGACAAAAAATCTAAATATTAACCTGATACAGCCACCAGCGCCAACAGCAGAACCACCAAAGCACGCATAATGATAGTTGCTGTAGAACTACCGGAAAATTATAAACACTAAATTTGGTAGCTTTCATATATACTAAACAGTAATCACTGTTATCGGATAAAAATTCTAAGCCTCAAATGTTTTGCTAACTGATTATCTATTAAATTAATGTTATGTCATTAATGTTATATTTAGTTTTTCGGGTACTGCACATTAAACGATAAACCCTCACCTTGTAATATTGTTTTGTTGTCTATTAGCCCGTCAAGACCTAATTCGGTGAAATGAGATTGAAGTTAATATCATATACGAAAATACCCAGTTGTTTAAAAAAAATGTAAATATAAGTTTTTTTGGTAACGTAAAATGTTGCTTAGATCCCATACTATATCGAAATTCAATCGGAGTTTGATTTAAAACTACTTAAGTAGTGAAGTAACATATTATTTCACGTTAAAATATATGTATACGCTTAGAGTATTATTCAAGCAAATCCGAAAACAACACATTTATATTTAAACTACAAAAAATTGTCTCTAAATGGGTCAAAATTGGAGTATATAGTTCACGTGACTTGAAAAATTTTCAAACATATATGTATTTCTTAAGAACACATAAATATATATTTTTTTGCACAATATGGAGGTTAAAAATTTGGCCAATGCGAGTCGAACTTGCCTACAGAACGTTTCGTACAAATAGAACTAGAACACATTTTGTTTCCCAAATCCATATTTACATTAGCTAACATTTTTTTTTGATAACGGCTACTTTTTAAGTAACCTCTACCGATTTACTAAATAACACTAACAATGTTATTTGCGACCTCAAGTAATATTTCGTTACAAATAAGAATTTATTTAAAAAGAAAATATGAATGTTTCTAAAGGCCTTTCACTATAACTAGTCAATTTAAAGAATACATTTACTCGTCAGTACAAAATACGTATGTTAAGCTGAATATGGACATAATCACAAGGGTAACCGCATATTGAAAATCACTTTGTGTGATTTTTCCCAGTAAAGATAGGACATTGCAGGTGGAATCACCTAAATGTCCAAAAATAAAGATGATTCGGAACCTCGGAGGGTACGTCAAGCCGTCGGTCCCGGTTACACTCTTAGGACAGTAGTCATTAACACCCACCAGTCCGCGTGAGGCCCACGTGGTTGATTAGCACAATTTACTAGGTGATAGACTCGATACTGAGTTGTCTAGGTAGGCACCACCGCAGTGCCAGATATCATCCCGTCAAACAGGAGTATTATGCTCATTTGTGTTTCGGGATGAGGGCACTGTAGGTAGTGAAATTACCGGGTATAAGAGACCTTAACACCTGTTGTCTGGGGTGACGGGCGCAGTGCGGCATTGATGGAGGATAAGTAATTTATTAAAAGGCATACATACTAATGTATGCCTTTTAATAAATTACTTAATAATAATTACTTAATAATGCACTAGCATGTCGTGGCAGCCTTTAAGTATAACAGCGATTTGTTATGTAATTAATAAGTTTTAATTGTGAATGATATCATCGTTTGTTATGTTGGTTGTCCTTAAATAAATAAATAAATAGATAATAACTGTCTGTCAGTTGTTGGTCTCCTTTAAGGCCGCTCTGTCATGGTCTGGCGTATCAATTACCATCAGGTGAGCGTCCGGACCGTCTTGTACACTAACAAAAAGAAAATTAAAAAATCCAATAGCTAAACTGTGCGGTTAGACCTGTGCCCCCCAATGGGCCAATAAAGGGTTATGATACGAAATAAATGGAACCCTTGTTTTTATGACCCTGACTCGCCCTAGCCCAGTTTGGTTATCGAAGATTGCAACAGTGGATTTAATAACACGTTTATCAGGTTATAGTGCAGTTGCTGCGCGCGTTTTCAAGTTTAGTGTAACTGCTTTCGATTTTAATCTTTTTTTAAAATTTGACAATAAAATCTGAGCATTTTTTGAACTTTATTTATTTTTAAAATTGTCAAGTTTTATTTAAATTAGGTATTATACGACAAATCTAAACAAGAAGAGTAGAGTCGCACATACACTAAAATATTGTTTTACAAGAACATAAACTATAAATGCGATAGGAAACTTCGCAGTTATGCATATTAATTTTTACTTTCTTATAGGGGTATCTCAGAGGTTACCTTTATGATGATGGAGGACTGTTACGTCACCGATAACCAAAGCACACGTGTCCCTAGCCAAGTGTTTGTGTTGGCGGTAGAGGCCGATCTTATAATTGACGTAAGTGATAACAGAATGCGTAAACTAATCGCCTGCGAATCGGCTTATGCGACGTATAGAAGCAAGGGATGATAGGCAAGAAACAGAATATAAATAAATATACTCTGAAATGAATTGTGTACCAAGCGTTATCTCATCATCATCAACTCATTAAACGTCCCCACCGAGGGGCACCAGCATGCCCGTATTTGGTGCATAGGCCTTAGTCGTTCACGAGGGCCCAGGGTGGATTGGCCGACTTCACACCTTTTTAATTTCTTAGCAGATGTACGCGTTTCCAACGATGTTTTCCTTCTCCGCCAGAGCGTCGGATAAACGTACATATTATAATGTAGAAAATGTGAAAAGACGTTGTTACGTGGCGGGATTTGAACCTGCACCCTCCAGATAGGAAGGCAACAGTCCCCACTAATGAGCCACCGGCATCTAAGACAAGCACTATTTAGCCCAATTAAAGCAAAAAATATTATTCCTATCTATAATCTTATAAATCAGCCAAACAGTTCTCAATTGAACATAAATGATCACACTTGTATGTTAGCAGCTCAAAGGAGCCTCGTTCGTTGTTCAATAAAATAAAGAATCCAGTTAATTTTAGCTTTAGTAGCAAATTCACTAGGTGTTAGAACTGGTAGACTAGATACTGCGTCGTCTAGGTAAGTACCACGATCTGAACGCTCACCTGATGGTAAGTGCTACGCCAGACCATGTCAGAGCGGCATTAAAGGAGACCAACAACTGATAGACAGTTATTATCCTCCATCAATGCCGCACCGCGCCCTACACCCGAGACAACAGATGTTAGGTCCCTTATACCTGGTAATTTCACTAGCTACAGTGCCCTCATCCCGAAACACAAAAGTGCATAAAACTCTTGTTTCACGGGATGATATCTGACACTGCGGTGGTACCTACCTAGACGACTCAGTATTGAGTCTACCAGTGTTAGATATCATCCCGTGAATAGAAGTGTCTAGCACTTCTGTGTTTCGGAATAACGGGACTGTAGCAGGTAAAATTACCGGATACAAGAGAGACCTAACATCTGCTATCTCGGTTGCGTGGCATTGGTTGAGAATAATAACTGTGGATCAGTTGTTGGTCTCTATCAATATATATGTGCATTTAGTAAAAATAATATATTATTTTTACTAAATGCACATATATATCTCTATTACAAATAGTCACCCTAATTTTGTTTATATGTATTAGACATTATAGGAAGGCAAACGAGCAGACGGTTTATTTGATAGTATTTCATACCGCGATCCGGTAATTTTAACAAGCAGGACGATGGAGTAGAAGAAACAAAGCAGAGTTTAGTAGTATTAATTGTAGTAGTATCATGGTTTGGTCCTTCGGGAATGGCAATCACCTGCAAAAAACATCGCGAATCGTTGAAGCATGCCGTCTATATGAGTCTGTGGTACAATAATACGTAAGTATCCATTGACATTCACACAGCCAGTGGCATGCACTCCATATATGCAAATAAGCAGTGCATACCCCGTGCGTCCAGACAACCCAGAAAATCGCCTACATATTAAATTATTTCCACTTATTCACCCATTTTCCTCTACAGATTTGAAACCAGAGGTGATGTGCTGTCATCAGCAGCACTCAATTTGACTAAAATGTAAATTATTTAGTGTTTTTGCGATTAGTGTCTCTCACTTTGCTTACCCTACTCATAATCTCTGTGCACGCCACTGCACACAGCGCCATCTAGCCTCAAGCATTACCCTGTATAATTTATTACAACGGAAAGATACATAAATATTATACATAACACAACACCCAGACATGTTCATGCAAATGTTTGTACTGCCCGTGATCGAACCCGGAACCATTAGTGTAGTAGCCGACGTCTCAAACATTAAAACACTAACTATAACTCATACTTCACGAAGCATGGCTTACAAACACAAATGTTCGTTAAATATATTTTCATCATTAACATAGTTATAGCGGAAGTACTTTGGTAAAAAATATACAAAATTACAGTAATGAGTCATCAAGTAACTAGTACGAGTAGACCAAACTTCTTAAATACCAGGAACACAATAGCTGAAGCTGGCCACCAACTTTGGCCTTATAACATATATTGGAGTATCCGTTTGTTATATTGACATTACCATTTTCTTTAAGCATGAATATTATATACCGTTGATACACCAAATGAAACATTTTTCAAAATATATAATTACAAGCTTTTGCCCGCGGCTTCACTCACATTAAAATCGGGAAAACACGGTTCCCCTTTCCTGGTTACGAAAACAGAATATTAGTTTACGCTCCTTCTTCTTCTATTTCTATTTTTTGTTAATGACAAATAATAAGCATACCAATATTTAGCTTTTAAAATTGCGAAATGGTTCATACAATCATTTTTATAGTGCCCTTTAAAAAAAAACTCGGTCAGCTTTCTGCCTTTAAATCTTTTTAATTGCAATCCTTCTCTTCTTGACCTCATTATTGTGAACTATATCGCATGTTACTCACCATGGTCAATGTCCTGCTTTTTCTTATCACGATCAATTTTTTCTATCTTATAAATAACCTTGAAAAATGCGATAAGTCCTATATAAATTTCTCCCACTTTACTTTGGAGATTGAAAAATAAATGATGCAAAATTTTATTTTAGACGAAATCCTACGTCTTTCCTCTGTGTTTTAGCTGCCTACTTAGACAGCTGCGAAAAGTCCCATATACATTTTTTTGCACACTTTTTTCTTTCGCAGCTTCTATGGCAGTTTTCAGATAAAAAAAATGAATTTTTTTGTTTGTGATAAACAGTCCGCACACCAATTTTGGCTTTCTACCTTAAAATTGCGGAATGTTCCATAAAAACTTCTATACCCCATTATAGGGAAGTGGGGGATTAAAACCAGACAGAACGTAGTCTGTATCGTATTCTATTTATCACCATACCAAAATTCGATAGAATCCGTTCAGCCGTTTAGGCGTGGAAGCGTAACAAACAAACAGACATACAGAGTTGCTTTCGCATTTATAATATTAGTATGGATACGTACTCTTATATAATTAAACAAAAGCGATATATTCAATCGAACATGATATTAGTAGTAGTCCGAGGAAGTCCAACATCATTGTCGGTAAACTGCTGCAGTGGTTTGACCGCTTTTTCAAATCATTTTTATAATAGTAATAAAGTATTAATCTTAACCTATTTTGTTCTTTCAATCATTTTATTAATATGTAAAGATATGTATGCCACACTATTACTCAAAGTTAATTAGCTTTAGACATTTTAAGCCGTTGGCTTCGTCTACTTTGTTTGGGCAGTAGTTATTAATACCCAGCAATTCACATGGGAAGGTTACGACTCAATCCCTCCAAAGGACGAAGACCCATTTCATACAAATAACAGACTTATTATTTATTATTGCAATTCAATAAAAGTATGACAAAAGATATTATCATTTCATTTCAGTGATTATATGCGCTTTAATTTGATAAAAGTTATCTATTTTCAGAAAAAACAACGCCAAAAATGTTGTCCTTATACTGATTAATATATCATTTATATTAATCAGTATAAGGAAATACCGTTTCAGAAATCCCAAAACCCGTAATCAAAACAGCCTTTATCTATGACAAGACGAGTCGGGCTGCTTATTATTAAACATATAATACGTTTATAATCAAACATGTGAGTCAAAATAGTTAACAAACAAACAGTTGTGAAAAGCCATCGGCCAGTGTAATTATGTATTGTCTAGCGTCGTTAACTGCAATATATTATTGATTTAATCTTTTAAACATAATTTAAGTTAGAGTGTGCGTTTGTAATATTGAAATAAGCATTTTTTATTTACCAATAAATAATATATGTACGGCAAATTTACCGAAATAAGATTTATTTTTTTAATTTTGTCTAATCTCTGACATGGAACACTTGTTGTCGAAGTCAACGTCTCAACCTTACAACTTATAGGTCGTCTCATATTATTTAGCACTCACGCGTGATGAAATTACACCACTTATTTCCCCTTTATTTTTATATTATAAGTGTCTAGGACGGTTAGGACGCTCACCCGATGGTTAGTGATACGCCTTACCATGACAGAGCGGCATTGAAGGAGACCAACAACTGATAGACAGTTAATATCTTCCATCAATGCCTATTACCCGACACCCGAGACGACGAATTTCTTTAAGCTTAACGTTTATTTAGTGCGACAATTACTTGGCACAATTTTACCTGGCAAACTATGCATATGTCAGAACTTCATTTGGAAAACTTTAATGAGACATTGCTATTTCTATAAAACAGTATTTTTACTTAAAATTGTATTAAATAATTCAAAACTCTGGCGGCTCGCGAGCTGAGGAGCAGGCGGTTTTTAAGCTCGCCGCAGCGACTGAGGTTGGCCAGCAAGCCGAAGCTGTAGTAGTGAGCTAAAACCATCTGCCGTGACAGAAACCATGCATGCTTGCTTGCATGCTGCCTTTTTGCACACATGCATGATTCCCTGCATACTATTTGTAAAAAAACGTACATAATGTATATTGCTTCACCTTTCTTATTATTATGACAAACACAAGTTAATTGTAAGTAGTTAATAACAACTCGTTAACATTAGTGTTGTAAAATGACTGAGTCTTTCAATCCTTATATTGAGACGAGTGTTCGTTTAAAAGAAGTAAAAAAAATAAGTAAAGTCTCAAGTCTCTCAGAGTTTTTAGTGTTTTAAAAAAGACACCAGACTGCAAAATGTTAACTAATATTGCAATGTCAATTTGTGACTTACACATATAAAAAAAAGTTAAATAAGCGGGTATAAGTGACCTAACATCTGTTGTCTCGGGTGTCAGGCGCAGTGCGGAATTGACGAAGAATAAAAACTGTTTACGAGTATTTGTCCAACAGTCTCAATCAATGCCGCTCTAACATGGCAGTGGTATCACTTACTGTGAGGTGAACGTCCTAACTTAAAAAAATCAAATATAATATTTAAATTAATTATTAGCTGATAAAAACCAGCAGTTTGCCGATTTCTCTCTCGCTCTTCTACTGGACATACGGGTAGGGCTTCCCTATTTTGAGCCAGATATTCCGGTATGTCAGTTTGCGGTGACTGAAATGAACTGGCTTTTTTGAGTCATGACGCGTTAAGAAATCAAAAATTTTATATGCGCTCATCATCTCTCCTTCTTATAATCTTTATAATTATTTACATAAGATAAACGTAAAAGTTACTCACTGGGCTGTCTGTTTTATTACTTCATATGTTTAAAATAATGATAACGCAAAACTTGTAGTGTTTAATGCTTCTTGTCAAAGTCAAAGACGACCCATTTGGTGCTGCGGTTGAGAGGTCGACTGCAACACCAAGGGTTCCGGGTTCGATCCCAGTACAAACATTTGTGTGCATGAACATGTCTGTTTGTAATGGTCTGGGTGTTTTCTATGTATTATATGTATGTATTTACTATAAAATGTACACAAGTATGTTTATCCGTTGTTTAGTACCCATAATACACGCTTAACTTGGGGCTAGATGGCGCTGTGGGGAAAAAATGGGAGGTGTCATTTTTTAGGGAACATAACGCAAATTTCAATTTTATTGTTAACAATCATTATATGTTAATGGTGTCAAGTCACAATTCAAGCTCTAAAGCTAAAATATACCAGGTATATAAATATACTGTGGGAACGAAATGAAATGAGTACCTAAAATAAATAAATTTTCGAACAATTTTTCGCTGAATCCGCTAACAGTCTGCAACCAAAAATGGTTCAATGTTGAAGAAGGCACGTTAAACGGATCGAAGCGTTCATTTACATTAACCTACTTCATATAAAAAATATCATCCACAAATTTGCTCTTTGTTCAATGCCAGGCGTTGTTAGAATTGTGAATAAACGAGTATATAACTTATGACAAAGAAGAAGGAATCAATAAAAGGGAGGAACTGGCTAAAAAAAACCTAAATTTTGCTATTAACTTGATGAAGTCCGTCACACGCCACAACATGCTACAAAAATATAATACCCGTACTATTATTGTATCAATTGACCAGGAACCATTTTCTAAAATATTCAAAAAGTACCAGTAGGTAGCGAAAAGAGAAAAGTTGTATGACACCATGACGTTTCGGTGACGTTGCACTGTTATTCATAATTCATTTATTCACTTAAAGCAACAGTGGTATACAACTTACAAGTCACACATAATAAGTAGCAGTTGTTATTGCTAGTTCCAAATTTACCTTTTCAAGGTGTTAGTGATATTATTAAAATAGGTACATAGTTTAACTTCATCTCACAAATCTGTACGTTTTTTAATTATAAATACATTAACAATTGAATTCATAAATCATAATAACCAATTGAATTTATAAATAATAATTACAATTTAATATAAAATTAAGATCAAATAAAATAATAAAAAAAAAAAAAATTTATTAATATTAATATAATATGTTACTTTATATTTATTATATTAGTATGTTTCAAACAGTTACACCTATATATTATCCTGCAACGCCAGGCACCGAACATATAGCAAACTCGTATATGTGTTCTTCGGTATTACCTTATTACAGTCGGTTTTCCTACTCAGAGCCTAGTGTCAGGGTCTCTCAATAGTTGTAAAACCTTTACCGTGGTTTTAACAACCTCCATACCGCACATTGAATACCAATGACTCCGCACGCATCCTAGGGACGGAGATTGTTTATAAGCACCTTATAATACAATCTCCAAAATAAATAATTAGTGGAAATGTATGATTGCCTAGACTATACGGCAACGAGTGACTTATTATGAACCAGATCATTTCCTTTTGTATAGAGATTTAAAACTACTTTGAAGACTCATTTATTTATTATTACAAAAATATATAAATACTTAATTATAACCAGGTAACATTCCTATGTTAAACAGATTTACCTTTGTATGCTTGTACTTTATTATGGTTTCACCTTACATTATTTAAAGACGTCTTTAATTGTACACCAACTACTGTTCATAGCCTGTCGATACAGTTAACTTATATTCGTTACAACAGTTCCAATCAAACTCTAAATGTAACCGATATTTTATTGCAATTTCATAATGTTTTTAAGCATTAGAAACTATCCATTGTGACATAGCAGAAACTCGAACATTCACTCCAGGGTAAAAGCATCACCGCAGCTTCCGGGTGGACCCCACGAGGAGACACCAACGACAACGCTGTTATGGAATAGAGGACTGCCGGAGTCCCCGAAGCATTGGTCACGACCACCAACGTCTAACCAACCGACACACACATTTCTCTGTGACTGAGAATTGACCAAGAGGATGAGCGGCATAACGTTCTGTACAGATATTTTGGTTTATAGTCTTGAGTTCCACGTGACGTAATACTTCCGACATATCAGCTTCAGGATCAATTTCTGGGTTCTGAAATCAAACAATGATGTAGAAACATAATATCATTGAAATCAAAGAGTTTTATTTTATGCTCTGCCTAATCTAGTGGTGTCAGCGTTCGTAACTGTGCATCGTAGCTTAAATATAGGTTGTCAGTTTGTAAGCCACATGGTCGAAATCATAATTCTAATTTGCTAGATATTTCTAGTTGTTTAAAAACATCAAAAGATGAATTACCAGAATCAATCAGAAAAGATGATTGTCTTCTTCTGAAGTTTTTATCTCGATTACGACCCAACGGCCGTTTACACCCATGGCAGACCCCGTAAAGTAGTTTTAATACTCTGATTTCAGGAGTAGTTTAATTTTTTGGTTTGACTAAAATTATTTTAAATTCAATTGAATAAGTACGTAGTAAGTTCAGTAGCATATTTAACAATGCGCCGAAAAGCATTTACTACTTTAGCCATTAAATCAAATTCAATCGTTATGACTCATAATCTCAGCTCTCTCAACAATTTTAATCGTTGCAAATTAATTGAATGCCACAACATGATCACTATTGGGCAGAATTCACCAAATGCCGATGAGATTGTTGGTCCACCTGACACCATGAATCTAATGAAGACTAATATGCTCTCTCTTGATCTGTTTAAAAATTTGAACAATAACGTTCTTATTATCACCGCAAAAAGTGGTAATACTTTCTTATGCTTTACTTACCGTAGTTACACCCCATCCCGAAGCCCACACTAATTGATTGTCAGCGATGTTATAATTGGCACCAGCAATGGGGGCAGCCTTTATTACGTTGCTAAATTCGATGAATGCAGCTGTGTGAGCTATGGCAATGTCGAAGTCTAGGTAGTTGTGCATTCCGTAATTTGGATGGATGATAATTCTAGCAACACTGTACACGACGCCGCCGCTATTTGCATAGGTTGATCCAAGACGGAATCGTATACTTTGTGTTGGTTCATCCCTAAAAACAGACATAATAAATTAGATGATGTTATATAGTAAACATTTTTCATTCAGTTCTTGTAATCATTATTAATTTATCTATATATTTAAGATGTAAATAAATAAGCAACTCATATATTTTGCGATATTGTTATGTTTTTGCACCTGGTAAGTGTTTTGAGAGCGTCGGTGGCTCAATGGTGTGGACTGTCGCCTCCGATCGGAAGGACTGAGGTTCAAATCCAATGTGTTTCGAATTTTCGAAATTATATGATCGTTATCCGACGCTCTTATGGTGAAGGAAAACATCGTGAGGAAACCTTCATGCACGCTGCGAAGAGATTCGAAGGTTGTGTGTGAAGTCGTCCAATCCGCACTGGGCCCACGTGGACGACTAAGGCTTACTGAATATTCACTCATATCTACTCAGATTAATCTTGCCTCAAAATTAAAAAGGCTTTTACTTTAGTATATTGACAACAATAAAACTAAAGGAGAGTCTATCTCTTGTAAATACGTTAGGTAGTTATTATTACAGCAACACCAAATTAGACATCTCCATGCGTTTGCATGAAATGTTTACACTGTGCAGGTATTGAATCTGGAACCTTTGTTATGATTCCAGCATTTAAACCAATGAACTAAATCGTTATTCTTTACGTGTATGTTTGACTAACGCGAGGCAATGAGCCGCTGTGAGTATGGCCCTGTTGTTTATAATGGCTCCACCGCAATCTAGCTCGAAGATTCCACCACCAAAATTGTACAGCATGCCTGCCATCTGAGGATACTGTTCAATAGTTGTCTCTGTTCCACCGACTATTCTGTGGTGCCTTGGACGGATGGCTGGAAAATTAGTAATTATTATTTTTTTATCAATGATTAAGTTGCCAACAGCTTTTCAAAAATAGAAATGGCCACTTGTTCCGTAAAAAACAATTGCAGAATAATGTTGCAGATCTTAGTGGTTTAAAAGGTAATTTATATACAAGTATTATAAATAGTAATCATAAAATTAAATTGTCAATGATTTGCTATCTATAAAATAAATTATTTTTTTAATCGAGGTCGCCTTTCTTATCTTAAATATTTTATATGTTTCACGTAATATGTCAAAAAATTAAGCACCTGTTACGGCAACCACCAGTCCAAGTACAAGAATCGCAAGTACACGCATTTTACCGCCCAATTATACGTATGCAAGAGAAGGTAATGACAAGAATTAGTATTATTTAGAACATATTTATATAGTTCAGTATCAATATTATCAGCTTACTCGTAGTTATAATCATGAATATTATGATATCGGAAAAATACACTATCATTTAAAATGACATAGCTATTTTAAAGAGATTAGTGTAACGTCTAACCTATTTTTTTATTATTTGAGTATTAATCCTAATTTATATATATTAAAACTGGTGTTTAACTATTATTAATACTACATTAGTTTCTTCTCAGTGGAAAACTACCTCTCGAACCAGTGGTAGCTTCATTTGACATTCATAAGTGTTCTGTACTAGGAACCATAAATACATGGAAGGATGACTAAAATAACAACTGCACTGCATATCTTCATTCCTTTTTTCCTTAAGGTATTTAATAGTGGGTAAGAAACATGTGTTACGAGTCGTTTCATTATCTGGTACGTTGTCACAACTTGATTTGATTGATGAATTTGCTAGTGATGGGAATTAATTATTATATTTTATCGATAGTTATGGTATCTGAAAATACTGATAATGTGCTCTAGCGTAGGTACTAAATATTTGGCTTTCGATATGGAGGTCGTGGGTTCAATTTATTTATTTATTTATCATTACAGTCATGTGGTTTATAAGTTCTTATAAATTTCAATTCTCACGAGGATTACTATTATGTAAGCTTCGATGGTTTCCTTCTCGAAGTTGTGCAAGAATATGTTTCCTTAGACCAAACTATTCAACTTGGCCATAACAACTTCGTGAGGGAAGCTAGGAGGTATCAGTTGGGCTGGGCGGCATTTGACAAGTTACGTCAGGTCCTCACGTCGACGATTCCGTAATGCTTAAAAACAAAAGTCTGAGCAATGCGTCCTACACGTACCAACATACAAAGGTGAGACATTGACACGGACTACGAAATTGGTTCACTAGTTATGTCACTCAACGGTCAATGGAGGGGGCTATGCTCGGGGTTTCTCTTAAGGATGAAATCAGATTAACTAGGTGGAGACTCGATACTGAGCCATCTAGGTAGGTACTACCGCAGTGCTAGATATCGTCCCGTTAAATAAGAGTGCTATGCACTTTTGTGTTTCGGTATGTAGGCACTGTAGCTAAAAAAATTACCGGGTATAAGTGATCTAGCATCATCACATTACACACCTCAAAGATAACTGTATATCTCCACTAATTGATGGATCTCATTATACATCCAGTGGTTCACAGTTTATGACGTAAAAGGAACGTTTCTATATATTTTGTATGGGATTATTGATATGTGACGTCATTGCTCACTATTATAAATTGACCTAATATTTATTGGTTTCAGTTTATTTAAAAATACAACATTGCAAGTAAACAACAGTGATCAATGAAACGACATATAAAATAAGGTGCGCTTTTATAAAAAAAGGGTTAGTATTTTATTACAGATGGAGAAGAATACCGAATTGAATCAGCTTCGGACAAATTGAATAAAGGTACAGCATCAAATTTTAATCTCCTTTTAGAAGAAAATTCATTGTGCAAATAATTGTCGGGGCAGAAGTGCTTAGAACAGATCCTGCTGTGGGTCTTCCAGTTCCAGTCGGATCTTCCGACTCGTCTCATCCACTCTTGTTTCATCTTTTCATCCTTTGGGAAACTGTAATATTATAATAAACCTTAATATATCTGCTGATGTTGCTTCGCCGTAAAGCCTAACTAAAATATCGATATGTAAAAGCTACATTACTAGTTGAAATGTTTACCTAGAAAATTTAATTAGGATTTTTTGTGAAAAAGTAGACAAATACTGTTTTGGCTTTTATTTGAAAAGTACAACTATAAGTAAGAAACATTTATATTATAGTTTACACACATTTTCTGATTTATTTAATATAAATTTAACCAAAAACTCACGAATGAAAGTGAATCTTTTCACCACTGCTTTCTTTTCTTTCCGAATGTGAACAACAGCCGTCAATTACACAAGACATGTTTTTATGACCTAAAACACTTCATAAGGAACGAGCACACATACAGATAAATCACTATCTGAGCGTAAATTATACAGAATATATTTTTCTTATAATCAGGAGCCGCCAAACCACTGACAATACTATAATCCGGCCATGTGAGCAAAGTGTCAAACTGTTTTTAACAATCTTTAAGAATGCACGACAAAATGTGATTTTGAATTTAGTAGTATGCTGAATAAGCCCAATGACATAACATAGTATTGAGTCCGCTGACAGATGTGACAACCTGCTAATTATGAGAACAATGTCCAGTTTGCTTTCTCATTTTCGCCTACGCAAAATCGTGTAAGGAGTGAGAGCATCAGGTATACGTTTTTAATCGCTATTTTAGCCCGGATTCCATGCTTTAGTCATATTTCTATGGTTCTGTAAGGACCTAAACTGAATAAACACTTTTCATTTTCACATTTACAACAAACATAATATAGTCGAATTAAACCAGTTCGGCTTCATAAAATATGTTTCTACAACTTAGATTACTTTTTTATATATATGTGAGAGTTTAACTGCCACTGAGCGTCGGTGGCGCAATGGTGTGAACTGTACCCTCCTACCGGGAGGGCTGAGATTCAAATTCCGCCACATACCAATGTTTATTCGAATTTTCGAAATTAAGTGTAAATGTCGGCTAATCCGCACTGGGCCCTCGTGGACGACTAAGGCCTAAACACCCTTACGAGTACGCTCGTGCTCCTCGGTGGGGGACTTTCAATGATGGACTTTCTATTTATTCTTATTATTAACTAGATGCACAAAAGCCGATACGTAAAAATCCTTCTATTTTTTTTGCTTTTCAACTTTTAAATTACTGGCAAAACCATAACAACTGTAAAAAAAATTCTAGAGAATAAACCAAATTAGAAACAGGTGTATGCAAAGTAAATAATGGCATGGTTACTAAAATAGGTGCAAGAATAAGATAAGCATGAATAATACTGTGTGGGTTATTACTTATAAATTTAACTGACCCTAGGTCACATCTAGACTTCAGAATATTATCTATACTAATATTTATATATTATTCTTGAGCTTTATAGCTCAAGAGTTTATTTGTTTGTTTGTTTGAACGCGCTAATCTCAGGAACTACTGGTACGATTTGAAAAATATTTCAGTGTTAGATAGCTTATTTATCGAGGAAGGCTATATATCATCACGCTACGAGCAATAGAAGCGGGGCATCAATGAAGAATGTTTCAAAATCGGGGGTATTTTTCATACTTGGAGCTTCCGCTGCGTACGCTGAGTAAACGGTTAAAGTTTCACAAAAGTCACGTATGAGAGTATTGTTCTCCTTTTAAAGGTCTACAAAAAAATCCCAGACAGCATATGTCTATCTTTAAGGTTAGCTCACTATAACATATTTTTTGGTAAATTTTATTCTGAAATTGACTCCGAAACCTTTAAAGTTGCAGGGAGAGGGAATCCTATGTAAAGTGATACATATATGTATATATATTTTTTTCTGAAATGAACTCCAAAACCTTTAAAATTGGGCGGAGGAATCCTATGAAATATATATCTTATTATCCAAATAATTATAATTTAAATGAAGTGGTACCGAGTTATCCCGAATTTAATGCAAGCAAAGCCGTGGGCAAAAGCTAGTATTGGATATATAGGACTTCATACGGGACGGAAATTTGAAGAACAAAGAATGAAACATGATTTGAAGACTCATGTGGTGTAATGGCTGGTCCCTCAATATAATCATCGTTATCAGCTCATTAAACATCCCCACCGAGGAGCACGAACCTACCCGTATAGCATGTATAGGTCTTACTCGTCCACGCGGGCCCAGTGCAGATTGGCCGCCTTTACGCACAACCTTTGAATTTTTTTGTAGGGGTGCGCAGGTTTCTTTACGATGTTTACCTTCACCGTAAGAGCGTCGGATAACGTTAATAGAACTTTAATATGGCTGGTCCCTGATCACCGATATCACCGAAATAATATGAGCGATGGGTCACATTTGTATATAATTACCACCGGTGCCGTCTAAAAGGTTTTTGATTTGTTAATGCTAGGCTACTTCTGAAAGAATTATTATATTGTAAGACATAAATAGCCTTGTAAATAATGCACACGTTGTAGTTACAATAAACAAAAGGATAAGTTAGTAGCCACAAAAGGACAACATGCTTCCTAAGTAACTTTGTTGCAGAGTGCTTATTATCGAAAGTTAATCAAGGAATATAGCAGAATAAGATTTCTATTTCACATATAACATTGAAACAACACATCGGAAATCGTATTAAAATCTAAATTATAAACTGAGAGATTTTTATTCCAGTACAATTAAACGTTGGCAGAAATCCATGAGGTATAACGAGAAACGAGGGCATTAACACCGGGATAGTAGGAATCACCACAGTGCCCTGGCGGGCCCCAGGAGCAGACTCCTACGATCACGTTGTTGTGGTACAGGGGACCGCCGGAGTCTCCGAAGCACTGGTCACGACCGCCTTCGGACCAGCCAACGCATAACATATTCTCTGTAACACTTAATGGACTGGTCGGGTGCGCATCATATCGGGCTCTGCATAACTCTCGGTTAACGGTGCGAAGTTCCACATGACGTAACTGCTCAGATGATTGAGACTGTGGATGCGTTTGCGGGCTCTGAAATACATAGTATGCTGTAGGATCATGTTAACTCGAAGAATACAAATATTTATATTAAAAAAACAAAATAAGAATGATGGATCGAATGTTTATATTAAGATATAGATTGTCTTATATAATTTTATATGATATTTTCGTTCTATATTTTTAACGAATCCTGGACCAATTGATTCATTTTAATAGATTCATACTATATATTGCATACCGCTCGTAGAAAATATATTTTCTTGCAGTGTGATCCAATATCAAGAGATTTTCTGTTTTAAAGTGTATTCTGACAGCATAGGCTCTAAGGTGCGCTACATTGAGATTTTTTTACTTCATCTAAGCTGGCAAATTTATAAAATTTATGAATGTTTTGGAGAAAAAAAAATATCTCATAACGATAAAACGGTTTGATATTTGAATAAATACACATTATAAGAATTCATACGTATTGGAATGGCAAATGTGTACTTTGTTCTTCTGAAAAAAAGTTATTGCTTATTTTTAACAGTGTCTTCCTTGATAAAATTGTTTATCCAATATATATTATAGCCCAACATGTAATTAATACTTCATGTTTTTTTATCAAGGAAATAGCCCCTGTACACGAAAGTGCCTCATGAAAACAACCGGCCATTTGCACCATTTAGAGCCTCGGTGGCTCAATGGTGTGGACTGTCGTCTTCCTACCAGGAGGGCTGAAATTCGAATCCCGACACGTACCAATGTGTTTTCCAATTTTCGAAAATATATGTACGTTATCCGACGCTCTTACGGTGAAGGAAAACATCGTGAGGAAACCTTCATGCACGCTTGCGAAGAGATTCGAAGATTGTGTGTGAAGTCGCCCAATCCGCACTGGGCCCGCACGGAGGACTGAGGCCTAATCACCCTATACGGGTAGGCTCTTACCCCTCGGTGGGGACGTTCAATGAACTGATGATGATGATAATTGGCACCACTCTGTGAGCGCTATTCGATTCTTGTGCCGACCCACCCGTTTTCTTAGGGTTCCTTAGATTCGTCATGTTTGTTTGTCTGTCAATCTGTATATCACATCCAATTTTCTCAAACTATAAGCACTTTACTGTTGCAACTTTGTGAGTCATCATCATCATCATCATCAGCTCATTAAACGTCCCCACGAGGGGCACGAGCCTACCCGTAGAGGGTGATTAGGCCTTAGTCGTCCACGCGGGCCCAGTGCGGATTGGACGACTTCACACACAACCTTCGAATCTCTTTGCAGGCGTGCATGAAGGTTTCCTCACGATGTTTTCCTTCACCGTAAGAGCGTCGGATAACGTAAATATATTTTTTTTTTCGAAAATTCGAAAATACATTGGTACGTCGGGATTTGAACCTCAGCCCTCCCGGTAGGAAGGCGACAGTCCATACCACTGAGCCACCGACGCTCTTTGTGAGTATATGTACCTAAATATACAGTCAAATAAATCATTATATGTAGCTTACGGTAGTTAATCCCCATCCTGTGGCCCAAACTGGTGTGTTATCTTGGATATTGTAGTTCGGACCAGCGATTTGAGCGGGTCGTACTGCATCGCTGAAGGTGAAGAAGACAACGGTGCGCATAATGGCGACATCGTTGTCGACTGTTTGAGGGTTGTATTCTGGATGCTCGAAAATCTGCCCAATCATGTGTACAACGCCACCGCTGTTCGCATTCGTGGAACCTACACGGGCCCTTATAGTGGGTGCATGCCTGCCGCTGTTAAAAGAAAAGAAAATTAGAAAGCAAGTTCTTTTCTTAATGGTACCTTTTGTCCTTTTTATTTTGTAACTATTTTTATTTGGTATCTATATACCTAAAATGTTTCAAATATGTACAAATCTGAACTGCTTCGGACAAACTTTGCATTTATTCCGACATACTAAGTATAATTACTTTTGATGAGCTATATAATGTGATGCTTGAAAAGTCAACTTTTGCACCAAAGATAATAATATTTACAAAAAGTAGGAGATACTCGTGTATCTTAAATATACTTAGTTTGTCGGTGGCTCGATGGTGTGAACTGTTGCCCTCCTACCGAGAGGGTTCAAATCCCGCCACGTGCCAATGTGTTTTCGAATTTTCGAAAACACGTGAAAAAACCTTCACGCACGCCTGCGAAGAGATTCAAAGGATGTGTGTGAAGGCGTCCAACCCGCACCGGGCCCGCGTGGATGACTAAGACCTATACACCCTATAGGGAGACATTTTAGCCCAGTTGCGGTCTGCAATAGATTAAAGGGAATGACTTTGGTCTTTTTATATTACTTTTTTATATTCAGCAGTGTTGAGCAATGCAATTATTTCAGATACGAGTATTTAATTACTCGTATCGGTCGAATTAAAAACGCATATTTTAAATTCCAGTAGGTTTATTAAAATATAAATTCCTCAATAATTCCGCTATTTTTCTGGAATGATAAGTATCGTAATACTTTTCAAGAGCCCTATGCATTGTTTTTTTAAGTTTTATCACAATCTATCCAGCAGTTGTCACGTATTTGATACAAAGATAAACAGACAATATTATTAAAATTAAATTTTGATATATTAGATAAGTGAACTTATCAACCCTTGATATTTTCATTAAAGATATTGTTAATGACTTATTTTTCCGCTACAGTTTCATTGAATAATTTGTTTTATCAACACGTCATCTACGCTACGCTATTGTTTATTAAACCAACTGTTTTTATTAATATTCAATTTTAATTAAAAATTTTACTTGGATATTAGTTTCAAGTATGTGAATAAATAACCCATTCTGCAAATTAAAAAATATATATTTACCATTTGGTTAAGGATTCAAAGTGATTAACGAAATGTGCGCTGTCGCTGCGTTTGGAACACTTCTTTCAGTTTTTTTGTGAACATTTTACGAATCTATACTTTTTACATCATTGGGTGTAACAAATAATATGTTGAGTTTACTTACCGAGTGCAATGCGCAGCTGTTAGTACAGATCGCTCATTGAGAACGGTACCGCCGCAAGCTTGTCTGAACACTGCTATACCGGCGGCGAAGACCACGGCCACAGTCTCAGGGTACTGCTCAATTGATGTCACACTTCCACCCACAATTCTGTGCTCAATGAAAGGGTGCTGTTGAGCTGAAATTTAATAACAACAAATATTGAATCTGATTTCTAAATAAATAATAATTAATTAAACTAGAAACTATAACACAAGTACAAAATTATAACTAAACAAAATTATTAAAAGAACTCCCCTCCCTTTAGGTAAAATCCGAAGATACTGGCAGCGCTACCTCCTTGAATTGTTAAACCAATTCTTTGACCGAGGTAGCTGCCAGATCTTCGGTCTCCTGCACAGATTTAATAATATATACTGTCTCCTGTGATGTCGACTAATTGTTACGAAAGAAAAAAAGAAATTAAATCAATGCTTCGACGGGCGAAGAACATCGCGTTGATTTTTTCGCCAAGTGAGTTACTGGAGCCCCAAACCCTGCTGAAAGTGACTGAGGTTACGAAACCCCAAATCTCTCATCCTCCTTATTTCATTTTTTGATTTTTTCTCCCTCTTACAATGTTAGCAACGCACTCATTGGTTTTTTGTAGTCATGAGTGGTGATTAACACTTACCAACATTGGAACATTTTATTCGTTTGCATACCTATGATAATTTTAAAAAATTTTGATATTTTTTTTCTTTATCATGTTTTATTTAATTTATACGCAGTTAAACGAGCAGAGTGTATCACATACTATCAGGTGACCGGCAGTAAGCGATACAGCTACCCATAGACCTTATAGCGTAACCACGAAACAGAAATGAGTGCTTTACTAAGAAACTTTTGTAAAAGTGAGAAGGAAAACAGAATTTAGTTTCTGGGAAAAGTGGTTTTTGCCGGTAAACTCATGCAAAACACAACCGAAATTTGACGTTGGTATTATATATTGAATTTTTTATTTCAATTTTTGAGCATTTTATAAAAATAAATGTATTCTAAAAATTTTGGATTTCTACAAAGAATTAAATATTAATAAAAATTATGAAACCACCTGCGACAGCTGCCACCAGTACTAACAGAAAAATCGAATGGGCACGCATTTTCTAGCCACGTCTTTGGACAAGAATACTTTTAAAATGTTAACAAAATCTTCTTTATTTATACTAAGTAGTAATCATTTTATCTGATAAATAGAATAGTTATTACAGTGATTGCAATCATAATTATCAATATTTTTTTCGATTTATCACTTAAAATTTTAACGATCGTAATAATAACAACACATTTGATGATCAATGACCCGGCTAAGGTGGCGGATAGCAGACGGACGTCGACCGCAGTCTTCATGAATACAAAGTTTTGTGTCTTAAAAAAGCAATAACTAACGTCAAAATAGAATAAAAAACATTTAAAATACTAAAGCACAAAAAATAATTCAGGTTCAACAAGCGCTTTAGTGGTTTGGCATGTTTAGATAGAAGCATACTAAGGAGGTTTTCAGCCAGTTTTAAGCTGAAATGATGATAAAACGATCATTATTCCAGTTGCATATGCCACTTACCACACTGCATGGCTTTAGAAATCTGCCTAAAACCCGTCGCTCGGGCTCAATGTGCATTGGACAATGTAATCGACTAAAGTCTTTAGATTTTAAATTATTAAACATTAAACACAAAGACGCGAATCTATAAAATTATAATATGACTAAATTAAGGCCAAGTCAAGATTACAAATATGAGTATTAGGAATTAAAGATATAAATTAAAAATTTCAAAGTACTGCACATTTCCATAACAGCGATCATACTGTAAATCAAATAAGGTCCTCCTTGATAAATTTGTCTCTTCAACTGTTAGTAAATGATTTTAAGAGATTCCAGGTGAGCTTAAAGGGATCTATTTCTAGGTTCTGTGTCATGAAATAAAGCGACAAACCAACCTCATGTTACTAAGGATTTGCATTGCCAGAACCATGTAACGGTCCAGCATGTTGTCAATAGTGTATCTATACGCATCTAGTTAGTCATATACTAAGAAAAAGTGTTTAGCACGACAGCTAAAAGGAATGTGTAAGGTTTCGTATACTTTATTTTGATCTAATTCACAATAAATTGTGGGTTGTTTATGAATTGAAAAGTTATAATCTACATTGCTGTGACGGTGACTAATTGGTGTGGACTGTTGCCTTCCAATCTGGAAGGTGCATGTTAAATGCCGTCATGTACCAAAACGACTTTTAAAATTTTCAAAAATTATGCGTACGTTTATCCGACGCTCTTACGGTCAAGGAAAACATCATGAGGAAACCTGCAAAGGGATTCAAAGGTTGTACGTGAGACTTCACTATCATTCACTTCATTGGCCGACTGGCAAATCCGCTCTGGGCTTAAGGTTGAAACGAGACAAATAAGCAAAGTTTTTATTTGCAAACTGGAAGCTCACACAAATAATACCTATAACAAATCAGTGTTAATTCTTTAGGCATGTTCAAATTACATTTAAATATGATTAGATTATTGTTTTCTAATCTAAATTAATTTTTATCTGATCAAGCCCAATCAGCAAATCCAATGTTTGGCAACCGGAAGTTTGTGAAAGTAATATTGACAAGTAACAACAAAAATATAATTTCAAATAATATCTTTAGTCATAGTAAATATTTAGTACGCGCAGGAATTACTTATATTTTTTATGTCCGAACCAGTGGTAGCTTCATTTGACATTCATAAGTGTTCTGTAAGGACCTTAACTGAAAAACACTTTTCATTTTCATTATGTTATTAGTTGATCGGGACGGTCAGTTTACTCACTTGATTGTGACACGCCTGACCATAACTGAATATTGAAGAAAACAGTTCCTTTATATAGTGACTATTTCTTGCCAATACCGCGCTGCGCTCGTCACTCGAAACGCTGGATGTTAAGTCTTACATACTTTCTTTATTTATTTCTATCTATCTGGCATAGCGGTACCATCGAGTCTAGATAACAGGTATGAATATACCGTTATATTCATTTCATACTGTTCTGAATCTCTAAATAGATCTTTTTGCAAATTCACTATTATTGCGACATCTGAACATACAGTTTTGGTAAAAGCGATTTTCTTCTGTTAATAATAGCTTCTTTTTAAATATATTTTTTTTGGCTGATATAATTACTAACTTCGTAAAATGATGAATACACAAGACACATTAGGGATCAACACGTCGTAAAATAAAACAATATATGAAATCGAAATCCAAAGACGATAATTTATTATCAGGATAAATTAAGCAATGGCAGAAAGCCATGACGTATAGCGAGACACGAGGGCGTTAACACCGGGATAGAAGGAATCACCACAGTGCCCTGGTGGGCCCCAGGAGCAGACTCCTACGATCACGTTGTTGTGGTACAGAGGACCGCCGGAGTCTCCGAAGCATTGGTCACGACCGCCCTCGGACCAGCCAACGCACAACATATTCTCGGTAATCGGGAACGAAATGATAGGGTGTGCTGCATATCGTACTCTGCATAACTCTCGGTTAACGGTGCGAAGTTCCACATGACGTAACTGCTCAGATGATTGAGCCGCCGGGTGCGTTTGTGGACTCTGAAAAACAAAGTAAGATTATATTTCGTTTATGTGATATCAATATTATTATCAACGTGTAACGTTCCAAATACAGGGACGTATTTAAGCATAAACAAAAACTTAAATTAGAATGTGCAAGAATAGGATGGTCATAACAATATTATTCATTCTGCCTTTTTTAAACGTTCTTAAACATATATGTATTTCGATATCGCTTGTGTCAAATATTTTTTTGCCTTATCTTAGCTGAACAATATATTTGAATAACAAAACATAATTAAAAAAACCTGTTTGATTATTAACCTATTAATCGCCGGGATTCCAGACACAATAGAAAATCTATTGTGTCTGTTAAAAATTGCAACCGCGGCGGTAATTGGGTTAAATAAATGAACTTGAGGAATCTGCGATAGTGAAGCGATTTCCTATAACATCCGCACTTGGTAAGCGGGTTGGAGATAGCAGTACCTTAAAAAAGGTGAAGTCTGATGATAATTATTCGTTAATTCTATACACCTATGCAATCTAATAATAATATAATAAGCTTGTTGGCTCATTGGTGTGGAGTGTTGCCTTTCGATCTGGAAGGTGCAGGTTCAAATCCCGCCACGTACCAATGTATTTTAGAATTTTTGAAATAATGTATATGTTTCTTCCAACGATCTTACGGTGAAGGAAAACATCGTGAGGAAACCTGCGCACGCCTGCGAAGAGATTCAAAGGTTGTACATAAAGTCGGCTAATCCGCACTTGGCCCGCGTGGACGACTAAGGGCTATACACCCGCGTACGATAGGCTCGTCCCCGTCCCCGCGGCGGGGACGTGTAATGAGTTGGGGATAAAGTGTGTATAACTTACATGGATTAATCCCCATCCTGTGGCCCAGACCGGCGAGTTATCTTGGATGTTGTAATTAGGACCAGCTATTTGAGCGGGTCTAACGGTATTGCTAAAGACGAAGAAGGCAGTGGTGCGAATAACTGAGACATCGTTATCGAGAATTTGACCATTGTATTCTGGGTGTTCGAAAATCTGCCCGATGAAGTGTACAACGCCACCGCTATTCGCATTCGTGGACCCTGCACGGACCCTCACCATTTGCGGCTGCAGACCCCTGTTACAAAAATAAAATGATAAAAAAATCAAAAAAATTCAGCATGAAATGTGCTAAGCGTTTTTCCAATAAGTAAATAAGATTACAAAAAGCCTAAATTCACTTATTTTCTTCAATTTCCCCTACACTTTTCGATGGTCACAAATTCTCTTATTATTCTCTGTGTGTTTAACTTTTGATTATTTTTACCAATAATGGCCATCATAATTATTCATATTAATTGAAATTGGAGATGATAAATAAGTCAGATTTAGACCTCTTGATATAAAAGAGATAAAGAGTCAGCCAGATAATTATCTGTTATTATAGCAATCTTAATCACTGTAATTAACAATTTTAAAAACGAATATCTACATCTTCACGCACTTATACTTTTTTATCATGAGGTTAGGTTATAAAAAGTATATAATTTGTTCATAAGTGCTTTATTTAGTATTACCATTTAAAAAATCATACTAATATGAGGCAAATTTAAATTTTATGTCTCTTAAAAACCAGTTTTAGTATCAATTGTGACTCTAACCTATATCAGGCATTAACAAGATTAAGACATTATATTACAGCTACTAACATTTTATATCAAAGAATGGATTTTCCAACATGATTAGATGTGATTAATGTAATCAGAGAATTATACTATATGCTGTGCCATTGGGTAAAGTTGCAAAACCAGCTGTAATGCTTTTAAATCAATTAATCATAATTTCACGGTAAAATGTTACTATCATAGCGAGTTTTTTTATCACTAAAAAATACCTGTGGACCTTTTCTGAATTAAATAAATTAATAATAATAACAATAAATATCCACTGACATTCACACAGCGCCATCAAGCCCCAAGCGTAAAGCCTGTGTTACGGGTACTATACAACTGATAAACATACTTATATTTTTTTTTGTAAATACATACATATTATACATAGAAAACACCCAGACCAATACAAACAGATATGTTCATGCACACAAATGTTTGTACTGCCCGGGGATCGAACCTGAAACCCTTGGTGTTGTTGCCGACGTCTCAATCATTACACTAAATGGGCCATCAAATAAATATATACTTACTCGGTACAGTGTGCAGCTGTCAGCACGGATCGCTCATTGAGAATTGAACCCGCCGCAGCCTTGTGAGAATGCTACGATGTTAGTGGGGAACAGCAATGCCACCGTATCAGGGTATTGCTCGATGGAAGTCACACTACCACCAACAATCCTTTGCGCAGTGAAAGGGTGCTTATGAGCTGAAATTCAACAAATAATATAAAAATTAAATTTAGACACTTTTGGATTACCTAAATTGGGTTGTATCCGTATATCGACGTTCGTTATCGTGTTTTGTTTGTATCCGTTTATCGATGAAGTTTGGTTTTTATTTATTCCTCTATTATAATCATGGTAAACCATTGGACATAGATATTTCCTATTTTATGCTAGATATTCCAGACGCTTGCTAAGGTGCGGTCTCCACTCCTGAATTCGTCTGATCTTACCTTTTTTATATTAGGTAAATATTATTAACAATGTAAGTTGAAAAAATAGATAAATAAAATATAAATGAATCCACCTGCGACAGCAGCCACGAGCCCTAACAAAAGAATCCCCAAGGCACGCATTTTCCATTAACGTCTTTGGGCAGGAATTTAAATTGATTAAACATGTTTCTACATATATACTTAACTGCAATCATTTTATCAGATAAATGGAATAGTTTTTAAAGCCATTTCTGTAATTATCAAATAAATTAAATCATAGGGAAAGCTTAAACGGATTAGCATAGATGATTGATGTGGAAAATGATTCAGTAATCAATCAATAAGGTGGCGTATTATATTCTACTGTACGGGGGTTTTCCACTTATAACGAAATTTCCACAAGAGACTCAATGTAAATCTATTGATTATAATGTTTCAAGGAGTCAAAGCGTACATCATCATCAGTCCATTAAACTTCTCCACCCAGGAACACGAGTCTACCCGTAAGGGTAGACCTTAGTTATCCACGCGGGTACAGTGCGGATTAGCCGAATACACGCACAATCTTTGAATCTCATGACAGGCCTGCACAGGTTTCCTCACGATGTCTTTCTTCACCCTAAGAGCATCGGATAACGTTTATATAATTCCGTAAATTTTAAAACGCATTAGTACGTGGCGGGATTTGAACCAACGCCCTCCCGGTAGGAAGGCAACAGTCTACACACTAGTCAAAGGGTTACTACAATACTTAGATTGTATCCGGAACAAATAGTTATACGTGTCTTCTGAAGCACGATGGGACTAAATTAGTATTTTGTTCACTCAGCCAAAGACTGACAATTGCGATACACCAATTTGTAACTTATTATGAAATGAGAAAAATTAAATAAGAAAAAATGTAGCATTGTTTTCATCAATGAGAATTGTTATTTTTTTACTTGAATATAAATACATATTACCAGTGTTGTAGTATGTCCATGTACACTTATCCAAATGAAGAATACTTTTAAACAAAAATATCGATAAAAAATAACATTTTCCATAGTTCTCTGTTTCAAGGAATACTATGATTTATTTTTACATACTCGTACCATTTTTTTGTTCAAGAAAATCCATGTAATCTAAAATATTAAATAATAAAGGAGCTTCTTAAAAATAGTAATATAGTGTACGTTCGTAAGAACATTATTATGTTTGAAAGATATGGTTATTATACTAGCAATAACTTTGACACTAGGACTGTTCAAAATCTACTTTTGTTAGATACTGTATCAAGTGCCTATACATTTAACTAAAAAAATACCACTATATAAATATAAAACTATTATTGAAACCACCGTTTTTAAATGACAAATTCAATGTGACAAAACTGTGTAAAACACTTTAACTAAAAAAGTGAATAAACGGCTTTCTTGCTTATTTCAATGAAGCATTTTTGATTTCGACTTTAAAATATTTCAAATTAGAGAGAAAGCATTAAATGAACTCAAATGATTTGATGCAAACTAATTTTATTAAATCAAAACCATTAACAAGTTACAAGTTCACTGTCTAAGCGTTATTAGCGATCCATGTAGAATACCTAGATAAGCGTGTATTGACACTTGGCAATGACGGATCACCGCATCGACCCGGTGGACCAAACGAATAAATTCCAAAAGCTACTCCATTGTGTAGTAGGGGACTGCCGCCGTCACCAGTGCAGTGGTCACGGTCTCCAACATTTATCGACCCAGAACACACCATGTTATCAGTCACCAAACGACTGATGGCTGCATAACGTTGCCTGCACGTGATGAGGTTCACAACCCACGTTTGCATATGCCGCAACTGTTCAGACTTCTGAGCGTTCGGATTCACCGCTGGGTTCTGAAAGGAATAGTTATTTATCATAAACAATTAGTATGCGTATACATAGTGAGATACTGCCAGATATAACTTTATTATAGTACGATTCACCAAATAAGACCAAAAATGGCGGCCGTCTGCGCATGTACACTAATGAACAAAATACTTACATCAAAATAATATTTAATTTTAATTAACTCATATAATCAAATTCTATTATAAATTTCCAGGATTAAAAAATACCTATGTAATTAAACATAATTCAGGCTCAAATTTTACTTTGTCACATAGTTTTTTCCATTCTTGGGAACCATTAGATTAACTTTCTCTTTTATAAAATTAATTACGCTGCTTATATCCCACTTAACGTTTTTGCTACTAACATTACTTTTTACGGAGGCCCAAGCCATTTCTATAGGATTTAAATCCGGATGGTAAGTGGGAGACGGAGAATATTATGACCATGTTCTATGAACATTTTATCTATAGAGTATTTCTTTAAGCGTAAAAGGAAATTAATATTTTAATGATAGTGAAACAATATTTACTTCATAAAAAAAAATAATAATCATGTAGAAATATAACCAATAATCATGGGATAGTATAATCAGCAAAGTACCGACAAGTATTTTAAAATATAGCTAATGGTTCTGTTTTTCTATTCAAATTAATCCGATATTTTTTATTTATTAGTCTGTTATAGATTCATTAAAGGTGGATATATTGATTTAATTTTTTCAACAAAGTTGCAAGACTTGCGAAACCTTGTCAACAATCTACTTACAAAAATATTTAAACTCATATATCATCCTTCTCGCCTGGCTTTTCGAAGCAACATACACTAGAGAATTTCAATGAATGGCTCAGCAAACAAAAAAAAAAAAAACAATAAATAATAAAATGCAACAAAACAGTTTTCCTTCCGACTGTTTCTAGAGTACTGTCAGCGCGCCAAATTCAATATAGACGAATAGCGATAGAGCAACCTTGTCCTCAGAAGCGTGCCGACCAATGGCGTTGCCCCGCTCTTACAATATTACTCCGCCCTCTGCCGTACCCCCATAGGACCTAAAAAATGACTTCTGCGCATAGTCTTCTTTCGTGAATCGTACAATAAATAAAGTTATAAGAGATTCATGGACTACAGTGGAAGGCCTGTTGGTGACGTGGCCTTAAAAATAAATTTTGTGGTTTTGGATCGTAAATAAAATCTTTGCTGCTGAAACATTGTTCATAATATCTTTATTTAAGGAGAGCCATCTGCGCTCGTCAATTGCCTGGTGAAACTGTAAGGGCTATCTGCGGTCAACAGCAGTAGTCAGTTCGAAAAAATACATTGTTCATATTAATTGATTAAACTCCGTTATTGGCTATTGTTTCGCCCCAAAATAGGTATGTTAACTAATTCACCATTTATAAGTTCATGATTGTGTTCTATTAGTGCTTAATTCACCTTTTTAAAATGTGAATCTTCCAACTTTAATACTGTGTGTTCAATTCTAATTACCAAACATATCAAAAGAGGTCCTGAAACTATCCAAGTTTCATTGCCAGTGATCTTCAAGAACAGAGTAAGAGGTACCGAATAAAATGATTTTATTTCCCTCAAAGCTAGAGTCTAGCACGCCAGCCGGACAGTGCACACAAACTGAACCCCCCATTGACTCAATCATCGCACTCGTACACAAAAAAGCTGAGAGCATGCAATTAGGCGCTAAAAAATCATCATTCAGTAAAAAAAATACTTTGATACTGATAAGTTTGAGGCTTCGTACATCAAAACAATGCTTTTCTATCCAAAACTTGTAAGAACGTAAAAAAATTGTTTCACGTGACACCAAAATCAACCTCATATTATATTTCGCTTCATTGTTATGCTCATGATATGAACACACGTCTGATATCAAATGTACCTTCATTTGCGACACGAAATATAAAATCGATTAAACTTAAATTTATTTGCATGCATACATAATAAATAGGAAGGATAAAATCTTACAATCATTTCATTCTATATACCTGATTATACAATGTTTAACAAGAAATTACGATAAACGATTCAGTAAAGGTTTACCATTAATAGATGCAAGTCATCCAGATATTTAGCGTCGGTGGCTCAATGGTGTGAAAAAAAATATAAGTACGTTATCCTGCGCACGCCTGCGAAGAGATTCAAAGGTTGTGCGTGAAGTCGTCCAACCCGGACTGAGCCCACGTGGACGAACAAGGCCTAATCACCCTATACGGGTAGGCTCGTGCCCCTCGGTGGGGGCGTTTAATGAGCTGATGATGATGATCCAGATATTTCAGTTTTTAAACCAAATACTGTGTAACTTTCTGGGCAAATCCTCATTGTTTTTAATTGTCTGGGATTTTTTTGTACTGCAGTGGGACTAAAATGAATTTGAGACGACCCATGTGGTGTAATTGGTTCGTCGACTCTTACATCAAGGGTTCTGGGTTCGAACCCCGAGCAGTACAAACATTTGTGTGCATGACCATGTCTGTTTGCATTGGTTTGGGTGTTCCCTATGTATTTACAAAAAATGCATTTATGAATATTTATTACGAGTAGTTGTTTAGTACCCATATTACAGGTTGAACACTTAGTTTTTGGAAAAATAGTGTGAATGTAAGTGGATATTTATTTATGATAATATTCCAAACTTTAGTATAAATACTTACAATGTACACGCCCCATCCTGCACTCCAAATTGGTTGGTTATCAGCGGGATTGTAGTCAGCACCACCAATACTAATGCTCCTCACATTATTGTTAAATGATATCACACTTGATGGACGTATAATAGCAATGTCGTTGTCCAAATAAAATCTGTTGTATTGCGGATGTATTAATATTTGAAAGGTGTTGTACACCGTACCACCGCTATTGGCATTGGTCGACCCAACACGGAAACGCCATCTTGCTGGATGATCTCCACTAAAATAAAATGAATATCAATTTTATTAAAACTTAAGACGTCTTAAAATAAGCAAAATATCTTAAATAAGCAAAATATTATTTATATATTTTACTTATTTTGAAGTATAATTCCAGGTTTGTCAATTAAACATTGCTGTATTTCAAAACTTCATTTTACTAAAGACATATTGACCCTTCCAAGCGGGTCCATAAGTAAGTAAAATTTATCAGAAACAATGACATGGTACGTCACGGGATTTGAATCTGCACCCTCCAGATTGGAAGGCAACAGTCCACACCATTGAGCCACCGACGCTTTAAGCGCTGTAATAGTTTAACCGAGAGAATTTATTTATTTACACATACACTGTGCAGTGTGCCACCGTGAGTATAGCCAGGCTACCGACTATGAAGCCACTGCATTGCTGCTGATGTCCAGTGTCACCGGAGGAGTACAGCAAAGACACCATAAAAGGGTAACGGCTGATATCCGTAATCGCCCCTCCGATTATTCTTGGAGATCCTACGGGATTACCTGTATGAACAATGTATATTGATAACAAATAATATGTAACAAAACACTATCTGATTAGGTGTATTAACAAATGTATTAAATGTTGTAATAAAGTGGCAACATTTGTATTTTAATTGTTATAGTTTTGGCAGCAGATAATTTAAGTGTAGCAATTCTCCTTCGATAAGCAGGTCAAGGCGGAAACATCTTTTTGCCATGTGCTAAAATTAAAATACATTACATTCCAAATAAACTTTTAGCTTCGCCTGCTGCAGTAACAACAAAAAAAATAAAAAAAACATAATTGAATACAGAACATTTTTTTTTGTTTATTTCCAAGAATATAAATCTCATAGTTATTTATAAACGAGATCAAAGATAAGTAAAAACAAAAACCTGTAACCCCGACCGCCAGTCCCATCAGTAGTATCATCAGCCCGCTCATGTTTTATTTTTGATAATATACGTTGTATCAAACATTTTTTTATTTATACCAACTAATTTATCGATGTTCAGATTATATTTCCATATTTAAGTCAAAATACTCCTGCTTTGATAATTTTCGATACTAAACATTCTCCTGATCATTTTTATACTGAAATCGTTATATGTCACAGCCAACTTAATTATTTAGTCGTTCAATGAATAGCCCGGGCTCTTTAATAAATAGTGCTATTCGATTTGAAAACCTCAATAGTACCCATGTAATTAGTTATTGCCCAATTAATTGCTACGTAATGCTTAGGCCGGTTCACTGAATGTTTGTCAGCAAACAAAGTATAAAAACTTACCATCCACGGCTTGCCAAGGCACGCTCGCATCGCTTGTTGTGTAAGTATTGCAGACAAAGTTCCTGAGCCTAGTCCAAACCAAGCAATTCCGTTCAATAGCATAGATTAGATAATAATACTTATACCTTCTGACGACCCTTTTAGTGTAATGGTTGTGACGTCAGCTCAATCACCAAGGATCGAATCCAGAACGTTCGAAACCCGGGCAGTACAAACATGTATTTATGTGAACATGTCTGTTTGTAGTGGTCTTGGTGTTTACTATGTATTATATGTATGCATTTAAAAAATATATATAAGGGTGGTAATCCATTGTTTAGAACCCATATTACAGGCTAAATACTTAGTTTGGACCTAGATGGCGCTGTGTGCATGTCAGTAGATATTTATTATTATTATTTATTCTTTAGGCAAATTGCAAAAATATTCCATCATCATCATCATTACAGCCCAATTATGTCCACTGCTGAACGAAGGCCTCCCCTAATGATTTCCACGCGGACCGATCCCTTGCAGTTGACATCCATCTGCTACCCGCCACCTTAACCAGATCATCCGTCCATCTGGTTGGGGGTCGGCCTACGCTTCGCTTTCCGTTACGTGGACGCCACTCGAGAACCTTTCCGCCCCATCGGCCATCGGTTCTACGCACTATGTGCCCTGCCCACTGCCACTTCAACTTGCTAATCCTCTGGGCTATGTCGGTCACCCTAGTTCTCCTACGGATATCATCGTTTCGGATTTTATCGCGTAGGGAGACACCTAACATAGCCCTCTCCATAGCACGCTGAGCAACCTTGAGTCTATTCAAGAGGCCCTTAGTGAGCGACCACGTTTCGCTTCCGTATGTCATAACTGGCAACACACACTGGTCAAAGACCTTCGTCTTGAGACACTGAGGTATTTTGGACGAAAAGATCTGCCTTAACTTCCCGAACGCTGCCCATCCTAATTGGATTCGACGAGAAACCTCCTTCTCGAAGTTGGACCTACCCATTTGGACTACCTGTCCCAGGTACACATATTCGTCAACAACTTCGAGGACAGAACTTCCAACTGATATCGGTATAGGTGCGACATGGGCATTAGACATGACTTTCGTCTTGTCCATGTTCATTTTAAGACCCACCTGTTGAGAAGCTCCGTCTAGGGTTTCGAGCATAGTGCTTAAATCCTCCATGGATTCTGCCATGACTACTATATCATCGGCAAATCGAAGATGAGTGATGTACTCGCCATTCACGTTGATGCCAAGTCCTTTCCAATCGAGCAGCTTAAACATATCTTCCAACGCAACTGTGAACAGTTTCGGAGATATAACGTCTCCCTGTCTCACTCCTCGGTGCAATTGGATAGGTTGTGTAAGCTCTTCATGTACACGGACTGACATAGTAGCGCTCTCGTACAGACATCTCAATACTTCGATATAGCGAAAGTCAATATGGCACCGTTGGAGGGCCTGAAGCACAGCCCAAGTCTCGATCGAATCAAAGGCTTTCTCATAGTCCACAAACGCCAAGCATAATGGCCGGTTATACTCTCTAGTCTTCTGTATAACCTGCCGCAGCGTATGTATGTGGTCTATGGTGCTGAAGCCTTTGCGGAACCCGGCTTGTTCAGGGGGCTGGAAATCATCAAACCTACGCGCGAGACGGTTCGTGATGACTCTGGAGAACAACTTGTAAATGTGGCTCAATAGCGTGATGGGTCTATAATTCTTCAGCAAGGTTTTGTCGCCTTTTTTGAAGAAAAGCACCACCACGCCATTGCTCCACGCCTCTGGCGTCGCACCCTCACGGATCACGGAATTAAAGAGCTTCTGAAGGGTCTTAAGCACTGGCGTGCCACCTGCTTTCAAAAGTTCTGCGGTAATTCCGTCTTCTCCGGGGGCCTTATTTCGCTTAAGTTGTTTCAGAGCCATCCTAATCTCGCTCAAGGTGACTTCCGGGATATCCTCAGATAAATGTCGGGTTAACTTAGCTCTCGGGTCTTCGGCTAAGCTTGAAGCGGGAATCTGTGTAGCGGTATATAACTCGCTGTAAAACTTCTCAATCTCCCTCAAAATCTCTGGTTTAGATGAGACTACATTTCCACTGTTGGTCTTCAGACTAGTCAGCTGGCTTTGCCCAACAGACATAACGTACATAACGTAAATATAACGTAAATATAACGTTTTATATTTTAATCACAATGATACTATAAAGTCGAAAGTTTGTGAATGTTTAGTGGATAAACACACAGGCTACAATGTACTACGGGAGGCGCGGAGAATGCTTCAACTTTATTTTTAAAATTTAGTCGCTTATTTTGTTACGAAAACGTCATCGAACCTAGTCTTTGGCCTAGCTGTTTGATCAAATGGTTAAATGTTACTCAGGTCGCTTATTGAACAACGCTTTTAACAAAGAGCGTAGGCTGTTGATTGAACGGCTAATTAAACTGGTTAGCTGCGACATTAAAGCAATCTCGCCGATATACATGTACTATCGTTATTAATCGTACATTTATGCTATGACTAGTACACTGATTACGGTAAATTCCACGACGTGAATAAATCCGTCGTTTTCACTTGCTGGAATTTATAAAGGTAAGGTTGTATGTACTGTACTTGGTTATATCGTACTTGTACAATAATTGCCTGGTTGTCGCATTTTAGTTTAGACATCTCATTCTTATCGCTTTTCGCATTATCTTATCAATATCATTTACCAGTGGCGCTTTAGGATTAGACATAAAGGCGTGTCACGGTTTATACAAACGTATTAGTTTTATACAATGCTTTCAAAGAATTATACTAATATTTGTGCACTTATTAATTGGGGTTAATAATCTCCTTATATTTACGTTTTATAATAGAACAACTTTATCTTGAGTTCCATGTAATAATTGATTAGTGATATCCCTTTCAGATGTCTCATCAATTACGTTATTACAAATACAGACATGTTTTTACAGTTATATTGCGCACTGCACGACAACGGGCATATTTATCTTCAACTGTTGTAAATTTTAGGTCATTTTCTTTGTACCAGTTGTTATTATTCATTTCTCACTACGTGCAATAGTCATAGTTTCCATTTTATTGTTAATCGAAGTATGACCAGATTTACAAATGATGCAATCATCAACTAAAGTTTAAATTAAATGAATTTATGAAATGTCTTGATTATAATGCAACTGAAACTCTTCTGATCTAACACAATCTAATATATACACACACTACACCACTCATACAACTAAATACATAAACCTATTGCGCTAATTTTAATTTCTCTTTTCTTGGCACTTCAATGCTTATATGTAATATATTGTACTATACATAATTATCTTTATACTCGTAATCTGTTATTAAAAGGGAAAGGACTTGCTCCCGAAACACGGTTATTTTTACCATCTTAAGAGCCAGAGCTACATTGAAAGTTGACCGAATGAAGCATTGTAAATAATGTTTTGTATATAAAACAGCTATTTTGGCGGTCACTGTGAGCCCGCCGCTACATCATTAAACGAAATCGCGGTGTACGTATGGGCTTCCACGCGTATATTTCCTCCCTGCGTGCCTCCGCGAACGAAACAGGATTGCGCGAGATCGTAAAATTTTGTGCGAAAGGGACTGGATAGTTAACTTTTATCTTATCCCGGTACTTGTATTTAATATAAAAGGCCGGTGATCCCACTATCTAGAAAGTAGGTATGAATTTTAACCACAGACAACCAAACGGTCTGCTCTTAAGCACGTTTTCTGCAATGATTTTTTTGTTTGTGCATTACAATAAAGTCTTTGAGCAACCTAGTTAGAGTTGCATTCAAATATGGAAGGTACTGTGTGTGTAATTATTGCGGTTCCCTCCTCACAAAATTGGATATTCTTTAGAGTCCTCAGAATTTTGAAAAAACTTTTTAACCTCATTCAAACGCGTGCTATATGGAGATCTAAGATATTCATTAGAGCTTTTAAGACGCTTCTTTGGAACAATCTATGGCGTAAAAAGTTGTCGGACTGTACTTCACATTATGCCCTTTTCTCATGAATCTTAAAGAATTAACTTTAACTATAACTATTTTGTACAGCTCTCTATTTGCGTTTAAGTAAGGAATGCAGAGTATTTTTATGAGCACCGCTGATGATTTCTTTAAAGTATCTTAGATCAGTTCTAACTATGAGAATGAAGTTAATATTTTGTAACACAGTACTGTGTGTTATGCAATTTCGCTGCCTATCTCATGCCCGGAGCACAGTTAGATTAAGTTCTTTGATATTGGTAAGCAAAAGGAAGGGAGAAAACAAAACTCTAATACTAAAACTACGTAAATATCTAAGATAAGCCATGTATAATTAGTTGCGTACTTTTGGAAGAGATGACATTCACTATATACACGTTTCTTTACTTTTAATATTCTAAGTAGCTTTATTTTTATCTATTGTCGAAAAACAGCTTTTGTTGATAACAAAATCTGTTATCTAAGAAATTTACTATACGTCACTTATATATATATAAGTCATGACTATATATATATATATATAAGTCATGACTATATATATATATATATATATATATATATATATATATATATATATATATATATATATCATCTTAAGAGCCAGAGCTACATTGAAGTTGACCGAATGAAGCATTGTAAATAATGTTTTGTTTAAAAAACAGCTATTTTGGCGGTCACTGTGAGCCCGCCGCTACATCATTAATATATATATACATCATTAATTATATATATATATATAGTCACTTATTTATAACAATTATAACTAACTAAATAAACTAGCTTTTAATTCTTAATGTTTACAGGTTTTGTCCGTTGCCACTTTAAATGTAGTTGTAGTTCATGTAGTATTTAATCAGTTTAACCCGTTGAACGCCTAATATTCAAGATTTTTTATATACAATAGAAAATCTATTATTTTTTTAGTGTTATAAGTGTACAAGACATTCACCTGATGTTAAGTGACACGCCTAACCATGCCATAGCAGCATTGAAGGAGTCCAACAACTGAAAGACAGTTATTATGCCGCACTGCGCCCGTCACCCGAGACAACAGATGTTAAGGTCTCTCCTACCCGGTAATTTGACTAGGTACAGTGCCCTCACCCCGAAACACAAAAGGGCATAACACTTCTATTTCACGGGATGATATTTGACACTGCGGTGGTACCTAGACGACTCAGTATCGAGTCTACCACCTTGTAAACCTGTGTTTGGCGCCCTTAGGCGTCATTGGTGTTCAAAGGGTTTAAAAGCTTTTATATTTGTATCTATATTGTTATAATATAATCTCGTAAATCTTAGTATAATATTGTTTTATTATAATAAGATTCACGAGTTCTGGAGTGGAGACCGTGTCTCGGCAAGCGTAGCGTAGGACACCCTCCGGTCGAATGGACGACAACTTTTCGCAAGTCGTCGTCCATTCGACCGGTCGCTGGTGTAGGCTGGATGAGAATAGAGGAGGACCGACATATCTGTTGCAAAATGGGGAAGACTTATGTCCAGCAGTGGACTGCAATAGATTGAATAGGTCAAGATTGAGCTCTGAATGGATAAATAAATCGATCCTAAATGAACAATATAAGTTTTTCATAAAACACTTTCATTTTGTGACGTTTTGTCAATTTCTAAATAATAAAAACGTCATCCGTATGATAATGATACTTGTGATTGTGAGCTAACCTTAGTGCGTATGAACTTATCAATGGTATTAATTTACATTCTTGGAAAATACATGAATGATAATTGCTTTATTTATCGTATAATTTGTTGTTTTGTTTGGATTTCTGTATAATTACTTAGATTTGGTAAGTTTGCTGTTATTTATAAAATGAAACGGATGATTAGACGACAATTTTAGAAAAAAAACATACAAAAAAATAAACATTTTAAGTTTAATGAACTTTATATTTTTCTTAGATGTTGGAAAAAAGTAAATAAAATAAATAAAAAACATAATATTAAAATCTTGTCTTTCACTTCCAGGTAAGGCGAATCTCGTTCGACTTCTAATGATTAACTTAATACGTAAGTACCTTTTTTTAAAAAAATACATATTGAAAAAGTAATTATAGTTCACTTATTAGATGTTTACTTTGAAGTACTAACTGTATAATGAACTGCCTTCGTGGTCTACCGCGATGAGCGTTGGGTTTTTGAGCCGGTGGTAAGCCCCGACTGCAGCTCCATGTCTAATGATGCGTGGAAAATTCCGATAAACCATTCTTCATTTTCACGAAAAAAAATATAAACTATGTTTCTCGACATTTCAACATTTTCGAATATTGCACAGAAATATTCTAAAATAAACTAAACTTTTTCTGCCTGTAATAAGTGAAAAGTTTTTTCCTGCTTTTTTCAACATTAAAGCTAACATCAATAGTCCGAAATAGTCATCGTGAACATTATAAAAAATAAAACGTACATAATATTAATAAAATGACCAATACCTTTACTATCTTTATGTTACGTTTTAAAACGACTGTTTGGTTAATGAATGTTAAAAAGTATAAATTAAAACAGTAGTAAAAGTGTAGTGCAGATTTAATGGCGCCAACTTTTACCAAACATTTTCCATGTAACTATTTTTTTGATAACACGAGTTTTAGGCAGAAGATTAATGTTATGGAGATAAAAAATATTTTACTTAGCCTATTGATTACTTTTCGTTGATATAGAATATAACACTTTTAAAGCGTGCACAGCTCACTGGTTTTTTTACGTACTATTCCAACATATGTTACTGTATCTGTAATACCAAAACTTTCTACATAACCGATTCTATTTTTGAATGGATAAACAATTGTTTTTTATTAATTTCTAATAATATTATGAAATTGCCTTTTTGTAAAATTCCCCCTTGTGAGTGGCAGTCTGGTTTATAAAAACTGATTTATTTATATTTGCCTTTACCTTTTATTAAGGCGTTTCAGTTGCAATGTCGACGTTTTTGTACGTAATGATTTAAAACTTACTTGAATTTTCATTTTTTAATCACCGTGGACCACACCCATACTGTGCTACAGCTTATACATAAGACCAAAGAGTATAACCAGCCGCTGTGTATGGCATTTGAACTACGCGAAATCTTTCGACTCAATTGAAACCTGGGCTGTTCTGGAGGCTCTGCAGCAATGCGGTATCGACTGAAAATATATTAATAATGAAGTTTCTCTCTAATACAGCGACTATGAATGTTCGGATCCAACACCAGCGGACAAAACCCATCCATTTGCATTGCGATGTGAGATAGGGGATGTTATATATATGAGACATAAATACTGACAGCGGGATTGGTTCACAATTGAATCAAAACAAAGTGATCTATGCTGAGGTTCTCTCTTAGGGATAGGATCAGAAGTGATTTCATCCGTAAGAGAATTAAAGTTACTGACATAGCCCTCAGGATCAGCAAGTTAATGTGGCAGTGGGCTGGTCGCGTATGTTGCAGAGCCTATGGCCATTGGAGCCAACTATTTCTGGAGTGGAGACAGCGTCTTAGCAAGCGTAGCGTAAGTCGCTCTCCGGCCGGAAGAAACCCGGAACCGTTAGTGTAGTAGCCGACGTCTCGAACATTACACCACATGGGTCGTCATATACATAAATGGAAGTTGTTAGTTACCTTATCTATAACTCAAGAACGGCAGAACAATTGGGCTGAAAGTTCGTGGGACCGTAAATTTAGAACAGGAAACAGACATAGGTTGTTTTGAAACTTTTTTCTCTTTGATATTGTTTTATTTAAGAAAATTAAGCAAACACTATCATAAGGTAAATAGTGCAAAACATGCACTTAAGTATTAAACATGGCCTACAAAAAACCATTGAATACTGGTGTTTGTTTTCTCCCGATAAAAAAATAACTTAATTAAATCCAGACTGTCATTTTATTTCCACAAAAGCGAAACAAAGTTCAGCAGGTAATTGTTATTTGAATAACTGCGTAAATAGCGTTTTTAATAGGCAGGTAACAATAATCGGATAAAGAAATAATATTCTCACGTAAATTCGTAACAGATATTATAGCCCATCATAATCACTATTTATATCTCAAAATAATCGAACAAGCAAAAGTATGACGTATAAACTCAATGTATATATTTTATCTCGATCAGATACACCTAAATACGATATCGGATTTCTAGTTAAAACGCTATTTTCGTTAAATTATTATGCTTTTATCTTAAAACCTTGCACATAAGCAATGGGCGTAAATGGCATTCGTATTAAATCTGACGTAGTAATGTTTACAATAAATAAGCAATACATCTGGCTTTTCTCTCTCTCTCTTATCAAAGATATGTGACACGTCCAGGCACTGGTGATATACTCGTAGTATATCAACAGTGCCTGTGACATTATTTATCACCGTCCCTTTGGCAAAAAAAATCTTTAGTTGTTTTTTTGATTTCACGGTTCTATTAACGGTTAATAGGTAAAATAAAATTAGTAGTATGTTGGTACTTAAAAAATATATGTAGCATTTCATATCAATCATCATAAGAGAGCATTCAGAGTTTTCTGTGATTTTCCTTCTCGGTTAAGATAAGATTAACCCTAAATAGAAATTAACATCATCAATAACATGATTATTTTGAAGTATGACTTGTAAGAAGATTGAATGGGACTGACATAAATGATAAATTTCAGATAGAAATGATAAAAGTGGCGATGATAATGCAGATTAAAATAATCACGATAAAAATGATACCAAGGAAGTGACGATAAATTAATGAACTTGTTTTTGTACTTTGACTTAGAATTTTTTAACAGCACTCGAGTGAATAAGAAAATTTTTGATTTCTGTAAAAAATATGATTCCTATAATTTTATAAGTCGAAAAAGTACCACGTATCTAATTGTTGTATGAGTATTATGCTTATATTTGTATAATCACAATATGTGTTTTAATCTTTGTAGGTTAAGTAAGAACTGTGACTTAAACAACCCGCGAAGCGAGCGCATCAGGGACCGGCAACGCGACAGCAGAAACATTGTTTTTATGTGAAAACATGGGTTTCGGTTTTATGTGAAAATATATACATATTGAGATATGTTTTTACGAATAGTTTCATTGATGACTTAAAGTACAGGATCCGTATATAAAAAGAGCTTTACCGATCAAGTAACCGGACGCATTGTGTTTGTTATGAATTGGATTGGTGTGTGTTCACGACTCCCATATTCAGATAGTAGCCGGGACCGATTACAAGGCGCGACTTAACGTGCCCTCCAAAGCGCGGAATCACTTAATTTTCATACAATCAAGTAATTGAGCGTGCAATTTCCTAACCAAATTAGGAAAAATTGTACAAAACAACATTTCATTATGTGATTTTCTTGCGGGAATCGAACCCACGACTCCCGGGCTTCGTAGCGACCTATCCCAACGTTTTTAAATGATTATTTTTAAAAATAAACGTAAAAACTTCTTATAATATAATAAAAAAAACAATCTTTCAAAATGAAAGAGTGCAACGACAAATCTGATACTTGATCTTACTCTGTATCAATGAAGATGCTCTCAAGCTCGGTGGATTCGTCATCGTCGTTGTCTTTATAATTTGTCTCCATTATGTAGACGATTTTTAAACTTCAACGCTTGACAACCCTAATTTCTGACAAGTTTTTAATAGGCAACCGTATATCATATTAACATATAGGATTTGTATTGTTACTCGACCAATGAAGGAGTGAAGGTACCATTTTTAATTACCTGTTTAAAATATGTAAACAACCATATCGCCTAGACAAGAAATACATTATCCCACCAAAACATTTTATGTAAAATGTTGCCAAGACGACCACATAGACCCTTATTTAAAAAAATCTACATACATCGCTCCGTCGTGGAGGTGGTGTGAATATTTAGTTTCTGATCTAATAATATAAAAATAAATAACCAAGCAATACATAATTACTGATATGTACACTTTGTTTAAATTAGGGTCGGTAGACTTAGGAGATCTGATACCTTTTTAACAGCACAAAACTTCTCATCTTGGCCACATTTTACATACAATTGTTAGGTTACCAAGCCTGTGAGTAATGAGAGGTAAAAAAATGACGATACCCTTAAGCAGTGCCCTTACGCTTCCCTTGGCTCGTCTTGCCGAGGGCACTACCGTACCCACAGATACATTGGTATTATTCTGTAGACCTAGACCTAACTTTTGATTGGTGTTATATTTTTTGATTATTCGATGAAAAAATTTAAACTTTTATATTAATAATCCAAAATTGATTCTATAAGGCAACCCATCATTGTTACATTCATTAAGTTATTTTAATTCATACAAATACATTTTGTCAGATTAGATCCTCGATCGGCAAAGATCTTATGTGCGTATCTTAGATTAATTATACTTATATGAATTGTAAGATTGATAAACCGTTTTCCTGGTTATCAAAACAACTTGAAATATTTCTTTTAGAAGATGTTTTTCTTTTAGAAGATAATAAATTAACAATTATGATAAATTGAAAAGAAACATAATATTAAAAATCATAGACACCACTTTTAAAGACACTTATTTGTTTGGAGCATTCTTGGGGATGCATTTTTTAGTCAGTATATTTTCCATGATTAGTAACAGCAAATATATTGATATAGTTCCTACATCACCAAAGTCAGTTAATTTTGAATTGTTTTAGCTGACATTTTCCGGGTACAGGATTTTTCCGAACAATTTGACCTTTCAATTACCACATTGAAAGGTCAAATGTAACAGGGAGAGCCTAAAAAAATAAATGGAAATACGACTCGACACGACGGTAAATTCATTATGTCTGTTTGAAATGAGAAGCGGCTCCTAATTTGAGACGAGAAATGTAGTAAATAAAATCATTTTGTAGGTAAAAATAGTATCTTAAAAATATCAATATAAAAGGGAATATTGACTTTAAAAGTATTGTTATTAATGCCCATTATGATAATAGCACAATTAGTTCACTGCTAAATAAAATTCGAATACGGGTCCTAACATTATCTTACGTAAATACAAAATCTAGTTTCTGATATTCACAATCACGAGTGTTGAAGAAAATAATTTACAGTAGTAGTCATTATTTTTCGTCACCACCGCACTGCGTCCGTCAACCGAGAAGAAAGTTGTTATGTCTCTTATACCCGATAATTTTACTAGTATTTGAAAATAGAATCTAGGACTTTCAGAATTCTGTTTTTTAGAATTGCATATGATTCAGAATTTTGATTATCAGATTTATTATAATCCCTATTGCTAAAAATCCGATATTTCATTATTAAAATATGTATGATAAATGCTGAATTTGAAAACCACGAGCTATAACTTTTTTTTATAAATCATTAACAATTCGAAATATCATTAGTACGTATTCTAAATATCAACATAGACCGAAACGCCTTATAAAGCTGCATAATCAAATCGAGCAATAAATTTCACTTAAGATAAGAAGAACGAAGTAAAAGTTAGTCATTGCATGCAAGCATGCATACAGGAAGGAAAGCAAGCAGCCACACGAGAGGCAAGCCTGCAAGCAAGCATTTTTGCAAGCAAGCATGCAGACAATCATATATGCAAGCAGAAGCAAGCTTACCTTCTATTATGTATACAAGCAAGCATGCAGGCACAGCAGGCAAGCATATAAGCAAGCAAGCATGCAGATAAGCATGTTTGCAAGCAAGCATATAGGCATGCATTCGTTTTACTTTTCTCCAGCACTGCGGTATTGCAGTTCTTACGGCCCTTGCATAACGATGTTTAGGCACCCACGCTTGTCGCACAGGACGAAGGCTAAACTGCACTCTAGTGTTGGGCTTTACATTGGACTTTACCACTATTATTTTTTTATTCAATTAAAACTTTTATTACCAGTGAAAGAAGTTGCGATAAAACGATGGATACTTGTAGCACTCTGGCACTCTTAATAACATTGATGACTTTATACTGTTCATGGTTTTGACGGTGGGAGACAAACAAATCCTAATAACCTTTTCGAGACTCAACTATAAAAGTGTACCTAAATAGTAAGCTGGTATATGTAGTGTTATATAACAAGCAATACTCAATTATAAGTGATCGCTTTATGTCTGTGATTATGTCCGGTACAGTCAGTTGGCATAGGTCAGGCCAGCTTTGGTCTTGAACTAGTCTTGTCCGGGTTGAGCCATGTCAGGTTCAGTCTTAACCCCATGTCAAAGGTCTCATTATTGTTAAGTTCAATATAGGATTAAATCAGTCAGTCGTCGGTCGAATGTCTATATTATGTGCGCTGAAAGCATGGTGCGGGTGATAGTTGCCTGTATGACGATGACATCTGTCAGTACCACATGACTAGGGATGTGACGTTAAGCAATTCATTTCATCGAGTTTTGCGCGGTTATCGTAATGAATATGATAGAATTAAAGTAAAATAAATAAATAGCGTGTATAAACTTTATAAATATAAATATATTTTTTTGTACTTATATAAAATTATCAAAATCGGGTTTTATGATTTTTTTCGGTGGCAACATTGTTTCTCTATGGCGCATCGGCGCGGCGGCCATTTTGTTTACCTGTGAAAAAATAAAATACCTAAAATCATTGAAAGAAGCTGACCTGTTCAAGAGAGATATTACTTCGTTGCGGCAAAGGCGAACGCCTTATTATTTGTCACGCTGGTGGATTCGTCCCTAATTGTTTGCTGGCTTTTAAGTCAATAAAAACTACGGAGTATCATGAGGAGATGAACTACGAAAAATTCAGAAATTGGTTAATAGGTCTATTAAATAATTTAAAAGAATCTATGACCACAATAATGGACAAGGCACCTTACCATTCAGTACAAGTTAATAAACCCCCAAACCAATCCAATCGCAATAGCGAGTTTGTGAAGTGGCTCAATGAAAACTGAGTTACAGAAGATATGAGCATGTTAAAGGCGGAGCTTATTGCCTTAGTCCGGCGTCATAAGCCACCAACTCCTACCTATGCTCTGGACGAGATGGCAAAAGAAAAAGGTCCTTCGACTGCCACCCTACCATTGCCAGTACAATGCTATTGAGCTTATTTAGGCCTAAGTAAAAGGTATGTTTTTAATTTAATTTCCCATTTTGAAGCTTTACAAAGAACAGATTGATTATTTGATTGATTGACTGAATTGAATTACGTTTTCACAGTCTGTTTATTTTTAGGACACGCTGCAAGAAATAATACTTCGCCGCCATTTACGGCAAATAAGATGTTAGGTCTACTACAAAATGCCGTCAACAATGTTCAACCTGAAGACTGATCAAAGGTCGTGGATAAAACAAAAAAGGACATCATGTCTGATTGGGATCGTGACATTTATATTGACAACCTAATGGAGTCATCATCCGTTACAGATTCAAATGATGAATATAGAGACAGTTCAGATGTTCTTGACTCTGATATAAGTTTAGACGATTAAAATATATAGCCATTTTATTGCGTAATATAAATGTTCTGTTGTTTCATTTATATAATAATTAATTATAGACTTTTTAACAATAAAAATTGAACTACATACAAAATAAGTTTTTTATTATAAAAAATATCGACTATCCGTCGTAGCAGTATACCCCATCACTAAATACTACTATGGCGTTACGTTATACGCATAGTACTGCTTAATTTTTCTTTCAATTTGATTTTATTTATAGACTAGTACATTCTGGCAGGGTTAAATTTAAGTTATTACATTTATTAATGAGTTAATATATTACGAATGTGTACCACATAGCTGAAATACTAAGTCATAATTTGTAAATCGCGGCATCTTTCAAGAGAAACGAAATGTTACTGAAAGTGTCGCACGCACCATGCTACAACGCATGTCCTGTAGTCGGCACAATTTTGTTACTGGTCGTTTTGTAAATACCAGACGAAGTTTTCACTTCACCGACCGTTATTTGATCATGCGAGCCTAAAATAGTCTGTTTAACGATCCCTTTTGGCTACAAGTTTCTAGGTAGTTATTCTTCACACAGAATAACTATATCATCTACCTGAATGAGCTCCAACCCTTTGAAAGCCAGGATTCCAGAAACAATAGGAAATCTATTGTTGCTGACGCCTTTCAAGGTAGAGCATAACGACATGCAGAAAACATACACTTCGTAATTTGCGTCTTGACTCGTCTCACAGAGCGTAAACTGGCAGCCAGTGTATCGAGCTTACATTTGTCGCACTTAAAAACGCGGCTTGCCCCATCTCCTGTATTGGGAAATCTGTGATCCACACCATTGACCCACCGACGCTCGTATACTTTATGTATATTTCATATAGTCCATTATACTTATTACAATGCTGCATACTTAGTAGAAAATGTGTATGGTATATCCAATTTAAGGTAATTCATCTTGCAAGGAGTGTTTGAATGCATCAGGAGTGTTGCACTACCTGCGTACGCCGTACGAGATTTTATTGAAATTGATTTTTTAATCATTCAAATGGCTATTTTTATTGATTGGCTAATCAAAAAGCAATGACCATGAAATACGATTTTAAATTAATTGCTTTTTACCAAATAATTAAAAGAGTTACGTTCAAACAAGCACGACTTCAGTATATAAAAATATTTCAAGAATTGAAAAAGTCCCCAGCCACATGATAACTCTGTATACAAGAGTAGTAGTGTATTTTTCGGCCGTAAGATATATGAACTAAGTGCCATAGTTTTAGACTAATGGACTTGATATTCTAAAAGTCATCTGACCTAGGAGTTAGTTATAGCTAGACTGTATATGGCACCGGGATTAGAGGAAAGAACATTTACTAGGTAAGTGGTCGTGAAGATTCCAATTTATTGTATTTGCACTATATGTATGCATTATGTTGCATATATTATTATAATTTTCATTTTCGTTTTTCGGAAATTATTATAACTTTCTCTTCCTTGCAAATAATTATAACTTAACATCTAATGAATTAAAATACATATTTTTCTTGGATTTTTGTTTATTTTCGGAAGGTTTAAGCGTTTTGTGATGCCCAGTTAATAAAGCTGCTGACCCGGGTATTGACAGATGGAACTTCTACGAACAAACAACTAACACTATAAGATCGGATTCCTACGATAACACCATTGTGGTACACTGGGGTGCCGGGCTCGCCGAAGCACTTGTTTATGCCTTCGACAGTGGGGGCGGGGTTCAGGAATCCGGAGCAAATCTGGTCATTTCTTAAATAGAATCCTTGAGAAGAGTAGAATGGCTGGCAAACTCCATTGTCAAAGTTAGTTAATGCAACTTGACGCAGTTCGGGATAATGACTTGGCGACCAAATAGGCATCTGGAAAATAATATTTTTGTTTAGTGCATATGCATGCATACTTAGATATGCAAAAGTGTATTCATTAATGATCAAGCTTTCTTGTTTAGTTTTTTTTAATAATATTATTTCAATTCCAGACCTCGTTTTGTAAATACAAAGATTCAGGTAGAAGCAAGTTAGTTCTGTATTAAAAAATGGTATACTCACAGCGGTGTAGCCCCATCCAATCACAGTTAAAGGTGCGTTGAGTGGAATCACATAGTTCGGCCCAGCGAAACTTCCCGGTTGAACATTGCCGCCAAAACTGATGGCTGCGGCGAGGCGCAAGATGGCGATGTCAGTACCCATTGCCCACTCGTCCCAGTTGTCGTGAATAATGATCTCACTCGCTGAATAAACGATGCCAGAGCTGTTCCAGGCACTAGAGCCAACGCGGGCGCGCCATCTTTCGGGGCCATCATCTCTGAAAGATTTAAAACAAGGTTATTTAACCATTGAATTTGCTTATCCGAATGGGAAATTTATGAGTTAGTATTATTATAAGCTTTGTGTGTTGAAAATTTTTTGTTTTTTTGATTGCTTTCGTGGTCTTAAATCTTGCTAAAATTCGCTACGTAATTCCGTTCCGTTGAAACCGCATAGTTAAATTTAATTTATGCGATATTTTCAAATTAAGTTAGGACATACAGGCTAAATCATCAGATTTTCTGAAGAGAAAGATGATTCCTTGCTTCAGAGAGCACGATTAGCCATCAGTACTACTGTATAAGAATAGGAGTCGTTAACACCCACATCCGCACTGAGCCCTCTTGGTAGGTTACGGCCTAAACCCCCCACAGCCATGCTATGTGAGAAGGCCTATCCCTGCAGTGGGACGTTATATTATACTATGCACAAGTTGCTCGTATTACATAGTTACAACATAATAACCTAAATACTCACTGGAAACATCTAGCAGCTGTGAGGATGGATCTGTTGTTGAGGATAGCTCCCCCGCAAGCCGTGAGCCCTGTGGCAAAATTGACGGTGCGCAGGAGTGCAGCAACCGAGGGGAACTGCGATACTGAAGCTGGTTGCTGCTGGAACCGGAGCTCGCCTGATAATTGGAAAACAGGATAAACTTTAACTTTAACCTTGCTTTGATAGCAATCAGGCTGAACTGCCGCATTTAGCGACTCTTCTGCTCAGCATCAGCTGTTGGTGTGAAGCGTACTAGTTAGTCTTTACTGTCATGACAAGTAGGCATTTTGCGACACCGCTTTATAACTGCTGGTGTTGTGCAGAATTCTTGTTTACTACTACTACGTAATTTCATGTTTTTTAATATATTTTTGTTAGCTTTCTTGAATAAATAAAATAACTTAATAAAGCGACAATCTTAGAAAACTGAAAAAACTATGACAGAAAAAAATTATATCACAGAGAAACAGATCGCTTTCAATTGATCAGCGCACTGTTGTCCACAGTTGTATTAATAAAAGTTATCAGTTCATTTTTAGATTTTATTTAAATTAATTTTGTATCTAAGTACTTAATTTATTGTAAATGTCACTTCATAAATTAATTTGGGAACTCGATCAAATGTATGCCTTTAGCACTTACATTTTAATAATAAATAAAAAATAATAAACAGAACATAAATCGACGGCGGTTATATAAAAATAAACGGGTGAGTTGTTTGCCTGTTTGCATATAAAAACATGTTTACTCCCTTAAGTTTATAAAAAAGGAATTTATTCAAAAAATTAGACTTACCTGCAGCGAAGGCAAACACTAGGGCAAGTAAAGCTATGGAGACGCGCATTTTGATTTGATCTGATCTTCCGACTATAATTGTCTGTACAATAATTATGTTTTTATAGTCTCTTTATCTAAGCAATTAAAGATTAATTTATCAATGTATCTACTGTAAATCTTATCTGTGTTTTATTTGGTAATTTTCAAAATTTCCATTGATACCCATCCAAAATACGAGCACTTTTTTTATCATTATTTTATAAGCCACTTATTATTTTTTACTGAGTCGTCTCGGTAGGTACCAAAGCAGTGCCAGATATCATCCCGTGAAACAGGAGTGTTATGCACTTTTGTGTATCGGGATGAGGGCGCTGTAGCTAGTAAAATTACCGGGTATAAGGACCTAACATCTGTTGTCTCCGGTGTGGGGCGCAGTGCGGCGTTGACGGAAAATAATAACAGCCTATCAGTTGTTGGTCTTCTTTAATGCCGCTCTTTCATGGCCTGACCATCTTCACTTCATCACGTATCACTTACCATCAAGTGAGCTTCTTGCCTGTCATATATCATAAAAAAAAAGGATGAGTTCCGGAAACCCTAAATGTGAATAAGATGCCAGTTTTGAAGAGGATGTATTATAGGTACATTGTATTTTGTCGCTCAGGTAAATATTTGACTTAACTAGCCGTTACTCAAAACAAACTCGAGCCTTTTGATAATTTGATCATTACGAAAAGATACGTTTCGCTTACATGATGTACAACGGAAAGACAACACACCCACAGACTTCTTTAGAACACAATTTTGCTAAGGCTTTTCATTACCTTCGTCGTTACTTTCTCCTTGGCACGGGTTAGCACGGATAGAGCGCATTGCTCTAAGACTATCGTCTTTAAGCATTATGGAATCGTTGACGTTATGACATGACAAATACATGTGTCTGAATCATATGTGCCAAGTATGTAAAAATCATTCAACCATCTGCTATTCTGGAGTGCGCTGGCAAAACCGTTAGAGTTACACATTATGCAATTAAATTTATAATGAAAATGTATATGTATATAATGAAAATACGGGCCACTCGGAATACGCGCAGGCGAAATCGCGGGCACCACAGCTAGTACATAATAATAACGAAGAATTTCTAGGATCACACAATCTAAATGCCTTAAAATTAAGCTTAGATTAACAATAAACTAACTTGTGCACAATCTCACTCAAAAAGTGTCTGCGGCAAGAGTTTACCCATCGCATCAGTTGAGCAGATTTTTCATTCGTTTTCGTGCTCGCTACCTGTCATACTGGCATAGTTGTGTTCTTACTTTTGTTTAGTACTCTTTCTATGACAAGTTAAGGTCGGCATTTAAATAAATAATTTTACGTTTTAAATATAACATTAACTTTACATATAGCCATGCGACTCGGGCATTATGATTCTGTACAAAACACTAATATTTTGAAAACACTGACGCTAAGCTGCAAAGCCTCAAGCATCGTCGTAGAGTTTCACGGCTGTCGGTTTTTTACAGGCTACATTTCGGTGAGTGTGCGATGGAATTACACGCTTTAATTCCACCAGCCCCTTTTTACCATCGGGATACAAGACGATGGCGAGCGTTCCATCCTTACGTGGGAGACATTCCACACAACCGCACAGCCCCCTATGGTGCTGCGTTCTTAATGCGCACCGCAAAGGAATGGAACTCTTTGCCTCATTAAGTGTTCCCCGATCATTACAATCTGGCCGTCTTCAAGGCAAGAGTGAATAGGCTGTGTCTAGGCAGGCATGATCCATCCTCGGCCGCATCATCACTTACCATCGGTTGAGATGGCGGTCAAATGTCAGCCTATAGAGGATAAAAAAAAGAAAGAGTGACTACTGAGTTTCTTGCTGGATTCTTCTCAGTGGAAAACTACCGTCCGAACCAGTGATATCTTCATTTGACATTCATAAGTATTCTGTAAGGACCTAAACTGAATAAACACTTTTTTCATTTTCATCAATTTTAAATAATTTAAATTTTAGTGAATTGAAACTTTATAGGATACAAAAACAACTCAATATTTGGATGTGTGGGTTTAGCGTGCACACGTGATCATTCATATTCTGCAGTATATTAAAATATAATGTAATATTATGTATCTTATGATAATACGAAAAGTTGATATAAGATTCCTTGAAATATGATATCACAGGTTTATATCAACACTATTTTTTTTATTTATTATTAATCACACATAATATTTTTACAACTATTGGAGTTATTTCATGCTTGGAGGTTTATCACCATCTCTTAAAACAGCATGACCATAATATATTTTTTTATTTGGATAACAAACGGTCATGTTATACTTACTACAATATTACTTCGCCTTTTCTGGAACAAAAATGCTGACCCATCATTATCGTAATACTGTTTTCATTTTTATAGTAACCCCCCAGTTTATACAAGTTAATACACAGTTCCTTTTTCGAGGTGGAAGGTTGGTAACCTTAGATTCAGGATTTATCCTAGTACATTGCAGGTTGATACCTGTATCAACCTGCCATAATCGTACTATTGAAGTGTTTTTATTGCTTTTGAAAAAAATGTTTACACACATGTGGGTCATAATTAGTGTCCTCGATTTAAGGTGTTGTGAATATATACGAAATTGTATGATAATGGTGAGAAAAAAGTTTTATAAACGTTATTATTATTTAAATTAATGGTAAAACAATAATTTCGAGTTCCTAACGACTCGTGACTCCACACATCACTCGCAACATGTTCGTTTCGTGACACGCAACTGCTGCTTGTGTTTTTTATCGCAGTGAAACGTGGTCGATACTTGGGCGACAGAAGCAGTAGCAGCAGTACAATTGTACCATACCGCCTCCGCCCGATCCCAGGAGAAGGGGAAGGCTCAACAGGTGTTGCTTTGACGTCGCACAGGATGACATGCATGTGTTAGATATTTAATATGATTGTAGATACATAAAAAATATTAAATACGACTACACGTTTTTCGAATATCATTAGCCACTAAATACTGATTGTCAATATTTCTATCAGTAGCTTCCTGTTGACAACATCCGCTTTGCTAATTTATCTTGTTCAGTTAAAAAGTAATTTAGATTTTTATGGATATAATAATCTAATCATATTTAAAATCTTATTTAAATATGCCTTAGAGCTTTATGTTGATTTTAATATTATTTTTGTAAGTTTCTGTTTTGCAAACATCCGTTTCACTATTTTGACTCGTTTGATGAAACTTGATTTACAAGTTATTGAGCATCAGTATAAAAGGCCGGGGGATTGGGATGTGCATGAGCAAGCGAAGACTAAACATTATTCTATTAAACCTATCGCAGTCCACTGCTGGACATAGGTCTCCCCCATTTTGCGCCAGATATCCCGGTCCTCCGCTTTTCTCATCCAGCCTCCACCAGCGACCTTACGCAAGTCGTCGATCCATCGGGCCGGAGGGCGTCCGGCCGCTACGCTAGCCGAGCCGCGGTCTCCACTCCAGAACTCGTCTGCTCCAACGGCCATCGGTTCTACGACATACGTGACCAGCCCACTGCCACTTCAACTTGCTGATCCGACGGGCTATGTCGGTAACATAAACATTATTGTTTGGTATGATTGTGGTGTAACGCTGGTACTTGCTCTAGGTACTTATAATTGGAATAATAATAAAGTATATGAAAAGTGTACGGTCATTATGGTTGTATTGTTATTATAGATTTATGCTGGTATTGCATTTTAACAGTGTGTATGATAAAGATGTGTCGTCCGACCCGCACTGAGCCCGCGTAGACTAAGGTCTAAACACCCTAAACGGGTTAGCTCGTGCCCCTCGGGGACGTTTAATGAGCTGATTATGATGATAATAAAGACGTATATTTATCCAAAGGGGTAACGCTGCCAGTATTTTCGGAACCTTGCCGAAAGGGACTTTTTTTTATTATATTTTTTAGTTTTAATTATTTATTTTTAAGTATTTAAGGTGTAATATTTTAATCAAAGAGTTATTTATGTACTCAATTAGTTTTAATGAATCATCTCTTTTATTTATAAAGTTGAAATTGTATAGTTATAATATTTGGAAATCAACTGAAAAAATATATTTTCTTTTAAAATTTATCACGTGGTAATGTTGTAACAGTTAAGGATGCTCAAGACGACGGACTAGCGTAACTATATCTATATCACAGTAAACAGACAGTAAAACATCTTCATACAAACGTGCCGCTCTCGGTTTGAATGTGTGCGTGCGCGCCGCGCGCCGTGTCTGCACGCGATTTCACGCACACGCTAGTATAATATATCGGGGAATAAGGTGGCGGCAGTACGGGCTGTGCCGCGTGACTGTAAGCACGCGCGAGTTACGCTCGCATTTGTCAACTCTCGCCGGCCACTCACCATAATATTAATTATTACGAGGATCATGACCTCAAAAAGGGCAAAAAAATATTGTAGTGTATTCGGGTGCCTCAATAACGATTTCGCAAACCCGGACTTATCATTCGTCATAGTTCCTACTGAACCAGAAAAAATTACCTTCTGAATACTATGTTTAGAGCTAAAGTTTATTTAAGAAGCCTAGTTTTACTATAAAACATAGGATTGAGTCCGAAATATCGTTAAGGTTAACGTATTTGTCGCGTATAGTGTAATAAGGGCAATTTCACAATAATTAATGTTGCAAATTACAATAATATTTTTTTTGTATTGTCTTATGTGTATAATATTATTTACTTAATTAAATTAGAATAAGATGGGGTCTGATATGTAGTTTCGAATGCCGTGTGGTACGCCCTTTCGAAAAGTCGATGTATCGAAAATCGCTCATTCGAATGACGGCGTCGCGAACACGCTGTCTAGAAACACTTTTTTGTATGTAATACACTAGATCGATAGTAACGGTTTCGAATTCCATTGTTGTCAAATGGGAATCAAACTCCTTTCCTTACTTACTTTCCTATTTATAATATTAGTAAGGATTTAGATCATCAAGTGCTGCTTGTTCGAAAATATTAAAAGTGACAACCCTGGGGATCAACGCAAGAGTAGGCTAATAACTCGGCGGGCGGCCTTAGATAACCTACTGTTCTGTCCACTGTGTCTATATATCGCCGTTCCTTCTCAAACTTATGAGATGGTTAACCAATGTATGAACTACATACTTTACCTGGAAAACTTTAAAGTGTTTTGTTGAAAAAAATATTACTAATAGCTGCCAAAACACTACTTCATACATTTTCCTATAACTAATAGTATAAAGATACTCGCTGAGTCATATCGTATGTATTTAAGTAGTAGATATTTGCTATATGAATAAAATATAAATAGACATAAGTAAGATAATGTTTTTAAGTCTAGGAGCCACAAATCAGTTTTCAGCATCAAATTTTATTTATGGTTTGTTGTGCGTGAAGCGACAAATGAGAAGACCAATAATAGAGGGATATGGAATTTAATATAAAAGACCTAATACAAATTAACTAAACGTGGATGGGAATGAGTGGAGGTGTAAAGTGAGAGGTATGTATGATGGGTATAGTGTGGTAGCTTGAATCTTCCTTGTTCGTCTTCTACAGCTTAGGATGCACCGGTAAACCGCAGGGATGAGCAGGATGGCACGGGCAGTGAGTTTGAGGCGCCGTGGAGGGCTTGATTCCACAGAGCCGCGTAGTATTAGGGCGCTTCCAGGGATTCACTGGCACCTGGTGCACGTCAGCTCCGGCGATAGGACACCCGAAGCTCCAATAGTTTGGCTTCTCACGTAACAGCCTCGGCAGCAGCAGCGGCAGCAGCGATTTGTGGAATGTAAATGAAAGTTTGGTTTAGTATGCGAGTCGCGTAAGCAAGACTTCGTAAGGTCTCTCCCGGTAAGAATTTCGAGATATTTTCCCGAAAAGAAACCAAAGAATCACAGGAGAATCACAAAATATCACAGTAGGTAACACAGCAAGAAACTTGGTGAAAGAATAATAAGAGTATCTGATGAGAGAATCAAAGAATGGAATCCATCCAAAAGAATCTGGTGAAAAGACCCGTACAGTAGCCAAAGGCCTCTATTTATATCGCACCCTTGACAACCATCGAATTTGAAATGATTTCTATTTAGATTCGAAATTAATAAGATTTTAACGTAGGTCGTATAGCAAAAATAAGGAATTTAAGAGTAAATTGAGCGTTGCTAAGATACGCCATAAATGTAAATAAACATGTCAAATAAAGGTACAACTTAATTTAAAACCCCATATAAGGTGAAAATACTAATAAATTTAATGGAAAACGAAGGAAAAATGCTAAGGGATGAAATGCCACGTGTCCGGTACGTATAAGTACTCCCGGATATAAGTAATTGAGGCTCAAAGGATCGAATGTGAAATACTTAATTATATGCGTTGTTCGCAGGCTTATAATGGGTTATTTGTGTAAAACGCGAGAAGTCAACGCATAAAAGTAAAGAAAATTACACGAAAGTGTTCGGAAAGATAATAAAAGAGATGAAAATGCATAGTGATATCTAAGTGAAAATAATGAAAATGATAATGTAAATGTTTATTGTAAAATGAAATAAAAGTGTAAAGGTTAGTATTGCATTCTCTACATTTCCAATTTGTCGTGAAGCGACAAATGAGAAGACCAATAATAGAGGGATATGGAATTTAATATAAAAGACCTAATACAAATTAACTAAACGTGGATGGAATGAGTGGAGGTGTAAAGTGAGAGTATGTATGATGGTGTATAGTGTGGTAGCTTGAATCTTCCTTGTTCGTCTTCTACAGCTTAGGATGCACCGGTAAACCGCAGGGATGAGCAGGATGGCACGGGCAGTGAGTTTGAGGCGCCGTGGAGGGCTTGATTCCACAGAGCCGCGTAGTATTAGGGCGCTTCCAGGGATTCACTGGCACCTGGTGCGCGTCAGCTCCGGCGATAGGACACCCGAAGCTCCAATAGTTTGGCTTCTCACGTAACAGCCTCGGCAGCAGCAGCGGCAGCAGCGATTTGTGGAATGTAAATGAAAGTTTGGTTTAGTATGCGAGTCGCGTAAGCAAGACTTCGTAAGGTCTCTCCCGGTAAGAATTTCGAGATATTTTCCCGAAAAGAAACCAAAGAATCACAGGAGAATCACAAAATATCACAGTAGGTAACACAGCAAGAAACTTGGTGAAAGAATAATAAGAGTATCTGATGAGAGAATCAAAGAATGGAATCCATCCAAAAGAATCTGGTGAAAAGACCCGTACAGTAGCCAAAGGCCTCTATTTATATCGCACCCTTGACAACCATCGAATTTGAAATGATTTCTATTTAGATTCGAAATTAATAAGATTTTAACGTAGGTCGTATAGCAAAAATAAGGAATTTAAGAGTAAATTGAGCGTTGCTAAGATACGCCATAAATGTAAATAAACATGTCAAATAAAGTACAACTTAATTTAAAACCCCAAATAAGGTGAAAATACTAATAAATTTAATGGAAAACGAAGGAAAAATGCTAAGGGATGAAATGCCACGTGTCCGGTACGTATAAGTACTCCCGGATATAAGTAATTGAGGCTCAAAGGATCGAATGTGAAATACTTAATTATATGCGTTGTTCGCAGGCTTATAATGGGTTATTTGTGTAAAACGCGAGAAGTCAACGCATAAAAGTAAAGAAAATTACACGAAAGTGTTCGGAAAGATGATAAAAGAGATGAAAATGCATAGTGATATCTAAGTGAAAATAATGAAAATGATAATGTAAATGTTTATTGTAAAATGAAATAAAAGTGTAAAGGTTAGTATTGCATTCTCTACATTGTTATCAAGTTAATACGATATAAAACATTATTGAAGTATACAATTATCACAATGATAAGTCTATCATTAAGGAAACTGATAATATTTTTTTGTTATTTTATTTCGTGACGTTTACTTTACGGCTAATGACTTACATCCTGTGGTTTTACCTGCACTCAGTGGCGTGCACTCCATGCATGCAAATTAGCAGTGCAAACCCTGTTCCGGACAACCCGGAAAATCGCCGACATATTTAATTATTCCCACCTATTCACCCATTTTCCTCTACAGATTTAAAACTATAGGCTATCTACTGTCATCAACAGCACTCAATTTGACAAAAATATACATTATTGATTGTTTTTGCGATTAGTGTTACTCACTTTGTATACCCTACTCATAATCTCTGTGCACGCCACTGCCTGCACTGGTTGATAAACAAAACAGTCTTGAGAAAATCGCTCTAAATATTTTAACAAACTGTTAATTTGCATGAGTTAAATAAAAATATCCTATAGAAGATGTACGCAGATTTGTTTAATGGAATTCAATTTTTGCAAGACATCTACGTTACAATGTTTCACTTTGATTCGTGCATTATTTCTTCCAACTCCTTTTCAAATAAGTTAACATTTCTTATTTCACGATCTTGGAACCAGCTAGTAAAAATGAAGATTACAATTAAATCGACTGTTGCTGAAAGCACATGATTTTGTGTTTTACCCCTAGTTGGTTATTGCAAGCAAACTTATCTTTAACCGTATCTTGAATCCAATTCACGCTTATTCCCATTGTGGTCACAGTTTGTTCAAAAGATTTCGTGTCTATCGTGGCCATATGGATAGACAGAAGTCAAACAACATTTTTATAAATTATTTTTTATGAAACATATCAATCACTTGTCAATACCTGATAGTACGTATTAAAATATTTTTGATGTTAAGATTTAACCCCGCTACAGGTGTATATTAATTATATGTAGATTACATTATTGATAAGATCAAAACGTTTTTGGTTATATCTATTGTTTTTTTTAGTCTCAACTATTTGACACATCACGTCTACAATCGATAAAAGCTTGTCTGTCGTACGAGCAATAAAAACTAATAGGCAAATTATGATCATTGATACGAAAAATACGATATGGAATTAGTATGGCATGGTATTTTGTATTTTCGAAAAATATATGTACGTTATTCGACGCTCTTACGGTGAAGGAAAACATCGTGAGGAAACCTTCATGCACGCCTGCGAAGAGATTCGAAGGTTGTGTGTGAAGTCGTCCAATCCGCAATGGGCCCACGTGGACGACTAAGGCCTAATCACCCTATACGGGTAGGCTCGTGCCCCTCGGTGGGGACGTTTAATGAGCTGATGATGATGATGATGGTATTTTGAAACAACAAATCGGACCCGTTATAACTATACATATTAGAAGGTGCATTATAAAAATCAATAATCGTTATTCAAGTATCAAAATTTCATGTCTTTCAAAACCAATGTAAAGCTGTGCAACAAGAAACCTTAAGAGCACTTTTATAAATTTTCTAATTATGAACAAAATAGCTTTGTTTATAACTAATAACATAGTTCTATAGAACGTAGTACCCTTTTCACAATACCTATACATACAGTTTGTTAATATCTCCCAATCAGAATAAAGTCAAAATTAATAATTGTACGAATTCAGGATTAACAAAACTAATAAAGAGATTATTTAAAATAAAATTATTAGTGCACGCGTGGAATCAATATTTTGAATATCGTTATTATTGATGTAAGTACTCTATGCATACTGGTCACATTTTAGTATGAGACTAATGATATTCTGTATATATAAAGGTAGATACGCCATTCGTGCCTCAAAAACGAACCGCCGAAGAGAGTACAGTTCGTACTCTTTTGTTTATGTAAATGTGTTCGAAATTCGAAATGTGTGTATGTGTGCTGTCACTGCATTCGGAACACTTTTTTCGATTGTTTTGTGAGCATATCACGAATCCATACTTTTTTTACATCATTGTATGAGACTACGATAATTAATTATATTATAGATATTACAATGTTCTTGTCAGAACGTACAATGATAAGTTTAAAATATGTATTTTTTGCATTATTATCTGAATGACGCTATTGATAGCCGTTTATTGCACAGGTGGCCATATTTGCAATACAAAAATAGTTTTATATCAGTAGCAATTATTGAATTAATATGTGATCGAATGCATTAAAAAGATACCATTTTTTAATTGATCAAGATATCAAAATCATATCATATAATTATATTCTTGAATAATTAAGTGCTTAATTTTGAAATTGTTTTTTGCTGCCTCTGAAATCAAAATCGGCACACTGTCGATTAAACAGGAGGAACGGATGAAGGTAAAGCGTTATGCAAGTGCCATCTACCGATTAATCATCACCTGTTACTTAATTGGATTTACAAGCAGCCCGAATAACAGTTAAACTGTTAACACGGTTCAAATCTTTGTCTGCAGCCCCCAAAGCTATACTTTACATTAGAGTGTCGATAAATCTGCATAGAGTTCGGATTTGGATATTTATTTATTTATTTAACTTTGGTACACAGACAGATTACTGTCATAAAGACATAGATTAAAAAAAATTTTTTTTTGTAAATATAGACAGCAATCTATAAATAGTGTACAAATCATGATACACTGAAATCACACATAAATTAATAAAAATAACAAAAACAAGGTAATACAACTTAGTCAATAAAATTGTAATATTATTTGGACTAGTTTGGTGGAGCCGAGGTCATATTACTAGCCTTTATCAAAAATTCCTTCACCGTTCGGCCGTCGGATAGGAAAACACGAACAACTGAATCAACGAAAGCAGAAAAGAGTAAAGGAAAATTATACCACCTTGGGAGTATCATACTCACACACACTTCAACATGTAATCCATGTAATAATGTCAAAATAATAAAAACCGTGTCCGAAGCTTATTTCGCTGGCAATATACCCTTCTGGGGGCTGCAGAATCACTGCTCACGCTACGGGTTGTTGTCACCACTGTCACCATAGCAGCCTAAGAAGAGTTATTAGCATTTAGTGGCTGGGGCAATTTTGTAAACCTAGCTAGTAATATTATTTTGACGACCCATTTGGTGTTGCGGTTGAGAGGTCGGCTGCAACACCAAGGGTTCCGGGTTCGATCCCCGGGCAGTACAAACATTTGTGTGCATGAACATGTCTGTTTGTAATGGTCTGGGTGTTTTCTATGTATGATATGTATGTATTTACAAAAAAAAAATTATTTAAGTATATTTATCCGTTGTTTAGTACCCATAATACAGGCTTCACGCTTAACTTGGGGCTAGATGGCGCTGTGTGAATGTCAGTGGATATTTATAATAATAATAATAATAAACTTTTATTGCACATAAAACATATTACAAGGGAAAACATGGACAGAACAAAAAGTGTACAAATAAGGCGGTCTTATTACTAAAAAGCAATTTCTTCCAGACAACCTTCAGAAGAGGATACTTTATTAATAATGATTAATTGGGCTGTGCAAAAGTTAGAACCTAAGTTATATAAAAATAATAAAATACAATAAATATAATTACAAAACATACATACACAAATACATACATATAAACAGTATCTACGCATATACCTTGGATGAAATATTATATACATACATTCACATAAGTGCTATCAAACTATAAGAAGAGAAATTTAAAATTCCGGTGTCAAGTATGAAGTATTACGGGGGAATTAGAGACAGGAAATATGATTTAACACGAGATTTGAAAATAGGTAAGGAGTGAGAATTTTGAATAGATACGGGAAGAGAATTCCATAATAGTATGGAGCGAACAACGAAAGATTTTGAAAAATAACTGGTGGAATGTGAAGGGACAGTAAGATGAAGTTTCCGGCAAGATCGCGAGTTCTCACTTTTAGAAGAAGGAAGAAAATTAAAGAATACCTTGAGGTAAGGTGGAGAACACGGATTGAATAAAATATTGTAAAGAAGAGAAAGAATATGTAGATCGCGTCGTCGACGAACAGTTAGCCATTTTAACTGTGCCCTATATTGAGACACATGATCGTATTTACGCAGCCCGAAAATAATGCGTATACCGAAGTTTTGAGGCGCTCAAGCTTATTCAGAAGCGATTCACTTATGTCAGAATAGCAACAGTCGCATAGTCCAGGATAGGCATAAGCAGAGTTTGCACAAGAGCAATTTTAGTAGGTATAGGCAGAAAGTTCCGAAGCCGAGAGAGAGAACTCGCTGATGCAAACATTTTCCTGCACACCTCACCGACATGTTTCTCCCAATTAAGAGAACTATCCATGAGAATACCTAGATTTTTCACAACTTTGCTAAAAGGTATATTGACTCCATCGAAAATAATAGAGGGCATTAAATCCCAATCAATACGTGAAACCAACCACGAACTACCTATAACAATGACCTGAGTTTTATTTGGGTTGACCTTGAGCCCAAAAGCTTCACTCCATTCCAAAACTCGAGATAGATCAGCATTAATGGTATGAATTACTTTGTGGAGACTGTCCAAGCTACCTTGCGAATAAATTTGGAGATCATCTGCATATAGATGGTAAAAAGAAGTGAGATTATGAGTAATAGTATTAATAAAAATAGAAAAAAGGAGAGGGGACAGAACACCACCTTGCGGGACGCCAGAGGAAACAGAACGCCATGCAGAAAATGAATTCTCAACCCGAATGGAACCAACCAAGCACCGTTGGAGATAAGTTAAGGGAGCGTAATAGGCCGATAAGGATATCAAAGTCAACGGTATTAAACGCGTTACTAAAATCCAACAACGCCAACACAGTCAAACTTCTGGTATCCATACCACGGCGAATATCATCAGTAATTTATTTATTTATTATTATTTATTTATTTATTTAAATAAAAACGAATGTTCAGATGGACGGATGACCTGGTTAAGGTGGCGGGTAGCAGATGGACGTCAACTGCTAGGGATCGGCCCGCGTGGAAATCATTAAGGGAGGCCTTTGTTCAGCAGTGGACGCTTTAGGCTGTGATGATGACGGTTCATGTTCAATGAGGACAGAGCCTAAATTCAAAGTAAAATACAAAACATATAATGGATTCTACAAAACATCATGAACGTTAAAATTGATTCGTGTAAATTTTTCATAACGTATTCAACTAAATATTTGAAAATTAATGATAATGTTACGAGTTTATTGTTCATAATAAAGGATGTCAGTATGAAGCGAAGGTAGATGAAATACCTGCCAAATTACATAGAAACAGTTTTAGTTAGAATATAAGAACCGATTAGGTAGAATACAAATCATCTTGTATCTCCTGTATAGACGACAAAACACTGATATAGTGACTCATATAAAACTAGCACAATCTGTTTTAAGTAGATTCTCCACAGCCGCTGTCATAAATCAACTTCAGAGTACCAAATAAGATAAAGACGACCCATTTGATGTTGCGATTGAGACGTTGCAACACCAAGGGTTTCAATTCAATTCTGGGTTCGTTCCCTGGGCAGTACAAACATTTGTGTGCATGACTATGTCTGTTTGTAATGGTCTGAGTGTTTTCTATGTATATATAAAAAAAATATTAATTAGTATGTTTATCCATTGTTTAGTACTCATAATACAGGCTTCACGCTTAACTTGGGGCTAGATGGCGCTGTGTGAATGTCAGTATATATTTATATTGTTTATATGGAAATATAAGGCAACAAAATAGTCTCCATGTCCCCTTCTGTAACACCAATTACAGAATAAACTCTTTTTTAACAAGGTCCGCTGACAGTTTGAATAATCTGGTTGATACCACTTCGCTGGTTATTTTTCATTCTAAGCCTGACAAGTTTAATCAAGCACTAGTGCAATCTTTTAATCCTCTTACGATATCAAGTTATTAAACTTTTTTTATGATACCAAAGTGTTTAACTATTAGTATATATCTATTTTTCACAATCATAAATATGAAAAAAATGCAGATGTTTGCATGATAACATAACTGTGTATAATTTCATTACCGTACATAACGACGATATACTTTTAGTTTAGTCTGCACATCAAAAAACAAGAATCCACTCTACTAGCAGTATCCATTCCAATATTTTTAACAAAAATACTTCTTCTTCTCTAGCCAATCTACGCCCCCGCGGGATCCATATGAATGTTTTTCATCTTTAATGTCAATAAAAGATTTACCATCAGCTCATTAAACGTCCCCATCGAGGAGCACGAGCCTACTCGTACCTGGGTGTACAGGCTTTAGTCGTCCACACGGGCCCAATGCGGATTGGACGGCTTCACCCACAACCTTTGAAACTCTTCGCAGGCGTGTGCAGGTTTCCTAGCGATGAATTCCTTCACCGTAAGAGCGTCGAATAACGTACAAATAATTTCAGAAATTCGAAAAGAAATAGGTGCGTGGCGGGACTTTAACCTACAACCTCCAGATCGGAAGGTAACAGTCCACACCATTGAGCCACCGACGCTCATGTGAAAGATTTTAGTTATTAAATTAATAAATCTTCATCATAAGCCTCTAACGTCCCACTGCTGGGACAAGACCTTCCCACACACCGCATAGATATGGGGAGATTGGGCCGTAACCCACGCGGCCCAATGCGGATTGATGGGTGTGTCAACGCTTATTATACTCTTTGCCCACGCAACGCCCTAAGCCGAGGTTAGAGTCCCAATCGGGAACGCCCATAGGCTCGTTGTGTAAATTTTAAGGCTAAGAGCCATCTGCGCTCGCCAATTTCCCAGTGAAGCTGTAAAGGCCATCTGCAGCCAACAGCAACAGTAGTCAGTTTGAAAAAAACAGCTGATTTTCCTCAATAGTAGCCAGGACCGACGGCTTAACGTGCCCGGAATCATTCTATTGCAATGTCATATTAGATTATTTGCTAGGTTTTCAATTCGCGATTACTTGTTCCCTTAAGTCACATATAAATATATTCCATCCGCTATATACGAGTATATTTGACTGTTTAAAACGTAGCGCCGTAAAATATACAAAAAGTGATTCATTTTTCAGCCTTTTCGCTATCTATTTTTTTTAAATTAGGGGTACTCATTCAATAGAAATGAATTCGTTTTAGTAGTAAATATGTCTAAGAAAACAATATTTTGGGGTTATGGGGGCTGGGTTAAAACACTAATAGCGTGTTTAATTGCAATTAACCGCGCTATAGGTGTTTTTCTATGAATTTACAACGAAGCATGCAACATTGCCGTTCGTCTCAGTAGCTGCAGTTTTTGAGTCCCTAAATGATTTTAGCGCGAACTCAGTCGGATGAGGACCACGTCCAAGGTACCAAGTGTGGAAACGAGAATAGGGTAAATTAAACCCATGCCTGTAGCCGGTGTTTCTATTTTAGGTACGCCATTTTTTGAAACTCGAGTTCAATAATACGTATTGGTTAGTTAGTAAGTAGTATCGATATTCAATTGTTCAGGTTCAATATATAGCAATAATAAAAAACATCTTTATTTCCTAAGGGGGCTTATAAAGCATTGGGTTTGAGAGCCGTAACATCGTCGTGTGACAGACGTGTTACCAGTGTTGGAACGGAATGCATGAAGGTTGGAACGTACTGTTGAAATATAGAATACTAACTACAAAGTAAATTTACTTTCTGAAACAAAATTTTTAATTGTTAAAAAAATCAGCAGTACTTGGAGACCAGACATACATATTTCATTCCAGAAAACAAATGTTGAATTTAAATGGTTTAGTATAAATAATAAAATATCCATCGACATTCGCACAGCGCCATCTAGCCCCATATTAAGCGAAGAGTTTGTTAGGATACTAAACACCAGTTAAGCATACTTTTTTTATTAATACATATTAAACATAGAAATATCCAGACAATTGCATATAACAGACATGTTCATGCACACAAATATTTGTAATGCCCGCGGATCGAACCTGGAGCCCTTGGTGTAGTAGCCAACGTCTCAACTATTACACCACATGGTATGATTAAGTGAAAATTAGTCACCCCTATGGGGAATCTGGATTCTGAATTGCTCTATATTTTTTTTTATATGTGTACAGACCGGTCAGGATGCTCACCTGATGGTAAGTGATACGCCTAACTATGACAGAGTGGCTATTTCAGGAAACCAACAGCTAAAAGACAGTTATAATCCTCCATCAATGCCGACTGTTCCCGTCACCACAGACAACAGATGTTAATTAAATAAATAATAGTATATTAATAAGTAGTTGCTGTTCAAAAAACTACCGCCCAACATCTTTCCTTAAGTTAAGTCAAACTAGTTGCGATTATGAAAAATAATAATCTAGAGGACGATCACTTATTGATTTCTATTTATGTAGAGCGTTATCAAACACATTATCTTTAAGATAACCTCAACAGTCATTGACACCTTTTTAAAACGAAACCATTACTAAAGGTGTATTTTAAATAATACAATATGTCTTATCTTTAAATAAATAAATAGTGACAAAAAGATAAAGCAGATTTTCGAACATAGAAATCTATGAACGAATCATTTGGCGTTGCGGTTAAGAGGTCGACTGCAACACCAAGGGTTCCGGGTTCGATCCCCGGGCAGTACAAACATTTGTGTGCATGAACATGTCTGTTTGTAATGATCTGGGTGTTTTCTATGTATAATATGTATGTATTTACAAAAAAATGTATATAAGTATGTATATCCGTTGTTTAGTACCACGCTTAACTTGGAGCTAGATGGCGCTGTGTGAATGTCAGTGGATATTTATATATTATTTATATTAAACATCTTTCTTTCAAGAGAAAAAGCTCAATAATATCTGTTTTCCACAAAAACAAAAATTATCTTATACAGTAAGCATAATCAATTGGCATCAGAAATAAATGTTGAAATATTTATTAAAACTGCGTCTAGCTCTCTAAATAGAAATGTGTGTAGACATTAAACTTCAAAATAATGGGACCCCTCATGAATCAATGTGGCGTTTTCTAGGTAACGTATTCTGGAAATGTAACCATGAACGTTCATTCCACAGTTTTGTTGTATGTGGCAGAATAACGGTGTTGGCCGCAAGAACGAGGCTGAATAATTTATTGGAACACTCATACACATAATACATAATTATTCATTCAATTTAAATATTATTGTGTATGAAAAAATTCAACTGATATATTTATCTAATTATAGGAAAAAATAATTATTATTCGGTGTTTCTAGGGAATTCTTTTAACGCGTGTCACACCAGTGCTGTTTGACACGTTCGTTACCAATATTCGTGGTAACCACATTTTATGATCAAAGAGCGGCTTTGAAGTTAATCGATTTTACTTCAAAAACTTCTGATCTCAAACCAATGGGGAATTTGTGGTTCTGTGGTAGTCTTTGATGATTTTACGATCGGATCATACTATGAATCGAACCCATAATTCTCTACTTTCGGATATTGTGCAGTCATTGCGAACCTCTCAAGTATGTGTTAATATAGACCTAGTCTTTTATGTGGTAGCTTTACTCAATCATAATACCTAATTATAGTATACGTTGAGTTGAGGTCCAAATCCCGCCACGTACCAATGTGATTTCGAATTTTCTAAAAATATATTTACGTTATCCGACGCTCTTACAGTGAAGGAAAACATCGTGAGGAAACCTTCACGCACGCCTGTGAAGAGATTCAAAGGTTATGCGTGAAGTCGTCCAACCCGCACTGGGCTCGCGTGGACAACTAAGGCCTAAACACCCTAGACGGGTAGGCTCGTGCCCCTCGGTGGGGACGTTTAATGAGCTGATAACGGAAAATACCATAGAAAATATGTGGAGACAAAGAATACTCGACTTCTGCAGCAAAACAACTCTTGGTAAATCAAAAATAATATTATATAAGAAGAAAACACGTCTGCCATTTACAAATAGTGAAAGAGAAGAGAAACATAAAACAATCAATTAATCATATCCTTTTGACATTTGTCGTCCTTGTCATAAAAGAGGTTGCATATTCAACAAAGTGCTTTAAGCGTATGTCTTTTCATTGGTATATAAATTTCAATTCAATATCTTCATTCACCCGTAGATATTTCTTATAAGGGTTCCATTTTACTGTTGAAGGCATTCATTTTAGGCATGGAATCGGTGGGTACGTTTATTGAGCTGATGATGATGATGACAGTATACGGGGCTAATGAGCAGATACCTCACCTGATGGTAAACGACACCATTATGCAATAGCAGAAGGCATGAAAATGCATTGCCGGCATTTTAAATGGGTACACGCCCTTTTTATAATCACGCTGAGTCGTACACAGTTTGACATGCGTTTAGAATAGTTTTATTCATCTATAATTTATAGTGGTGAAATATGGCGTAGATTCGACTGCGGATAATCCATCCGAACACTTGCCACCTATATACGCGGTGGAGAATACCCCTGTATTGGTGGGGTGAGGCCATATTCTCCAAGCAAATATAAAATATTCGATTCACGCTGCACATCTTCTATAAATACCGTGGAAAGGAAAATGCTAGTATAGGAGCTGAACGCTCATAGGTGGGAGAAGTATTTTGACTGGATCGTAATATCGCCTTATAAAGTTGCAAGCGATGGCGATGGCCCGACGTGAAATATAATCAAATATTTCTGCTTCGATCGGATGTCACAATGATTTGTTGCCACATCAATTTAATTTCACTTTTTATTACGGTGCCTGCAATCATCATCAGCTCATTAAACGTCCCCACCGAAGGGCACGAGCCTACCCGTATAGGGTGATTAGGCCTTAGTCGTCCATGCCCAGTGCGGATTGGACGACTTCACACACAACCTTCTAATCTCTTCGCAGGCGTGCATGAAGGTTCATGCACGCCTGCGATGTTTTCCTTCACCGTAAGAGCGTCGGATAACGTACATATATTTTCGAAAATTCGAAAACACATTGGTACATGTCTGGATTTGAACCTCAGCCCTCCCGGTAGGACGGCGACAGTCCTCATCATTGAGCCACCGACGCTCTGTAAATGTTTAATATTTTTGCTGCGTTCTTGAACATAAATATCACTGAAGTTTTTATTGAAGACATGTATTTGCTTATGAGCTCATAATAACTTACAGGTTACTGTACTATTTACTTCACTGTGCGGAATGCTTAAAGAAGAAAGTCTTTGAGCAATGCGTTCCACCCGTGCTAACATACGCAGCTGCGACGTGGACACTGACTGCGGGATGGGTTCACAATTTCAAAGTCATTTTTACCTGCAATGGAGTGAGCAGTGGCGTGCACTACATATATTCAAATAAGCAGTGCATATCCTGTGCGTCCAGACAACCCGGAAAATCGCTAACATATCAATTAATGATCTCCAATTATTCGCTCATTTTCCTCTACAGATTTGAAACCATAGGCGATCTGCTGTCACCAACAGGACTTTTATTGACAAAAATGTAAATTATTTACTGCCTTTGCGATTATTGTAACTCACTTTGCATACCCTAGTCATAATCTCTGTTAAATAATTAGGAATATGGATGATTGAATCCGTAAGAGAACTAAAGTTACCGACATAGTCCGCCACGCAGTGGTAGTGGGCTGATCGCGTATGTCGCAGAACCGATGGCCGTTGGAGTTCAATAGTAGGTAATGTTTTCCAGACAACCTATACAAAATGGAAGAGGACAGCTGGTAAAAAGGGTATTCATATTAACCAGAAAAAAATGCTTACAAATACAATAAAATATTGTCCATTTAGACTATGTTCAAAATAATTTCGACCTAATGCATAAGACTGCGATAGGTTGAAAAATGAATACCTAGTTCGTAAGACGGTGAGTGTGTTATCAAATGTACAAAAAAATAAACGAAGTATTATTATTTTTTTAATTCAACATAATTATCACATATTCAGAAACTAACATTAATCAACAAAAAAAGGATTTTACATTGCAATTGAAAAAATACACAATGTTTTTATTTGGGTATCGAATGATAACACACAAGCCGCTTGCGCATTTAAGATAACGATTAAAGTTGCAGTAAGTAAACAAGAGAAACGCCCTTTTGAAGTCAAACACCTTAGTAGACAATCTCGACTGAATGGATTATAGTAAACATGATAAAATTGCATTGATATTTCACATCACATTACTGCCAGTATTAAAATCATAGCTGAATAGAAAGTGAAGTGAAAATGAAAGACATTTCAAATTGATTTTAAATAGTGAGTTTCTAAATAATGGAGTTTATGGAGAGAACGTATATAAATAAGAAATATGGACCCGTGAACATTGAAGGTATTGATAATGAATAAATTAGTTTTGTTGATATAAAAATGCATGAAAATCTATGATATATAACAATAAAAAAATAATTCGACTAAAACTTCATAAGCGAAATATTGTACGAATATAATAATTACTAATAGACTGAGTCCAATAAACATTGAAGGAAATTCAAACCTAAATGTTTTTTCCAAAATTTTAACATTTTAAGATTCCATGCCTCAAATGAATATAAATGGAACCCTTATAGGATATATCTGCGGGTGAATGGTGATATTGAATTAAATTTTAAATATCAACGAAAAGACTTACGCTCAAAGCACTTGGTTTTATTAATTACGATATATTAAAAAAAAATATGCCTGCATATGTCTCCATCGCAAAAAAATGCAATATTTTTGTACTCGGTACCTTCAATTGCAATAATTACAATGAACCTAAATATAAGTCGAAGTAAAACTATTAATTTAAGTGAAGTCTCAAAATAATGAAAGAGCTTAATCTGCATATTTCCTTACATATTGTGTATTATTTTTACACTATTGAATACAAAGGAACATGTAAAAACAGTGAAGTATAAATTTCTAAATAGTTTAGTGACGTCGCAATAATTTTACAATAATTCTTTTCAACCGATCACATTTCACAGCTCGAAATAAGTCTCCACCATCTTGAGCCAGATATCCCGGTCCTCAAGTTTCCTTATCTAGCTTCTAATACCAGACGTTTTGAAGTCGTCGTTCCTTGTTGGTCTACGTTGAATTGATATAGCAATCAATGAAATATCAATCACCTCCGACTGCTCCTTTGTTTACCGCCAAATAGAATCTATTATCAGTCATATGCTCTTAGATAACGCATAACCTACTTTCATAATATAAATATGATTCTTGTTACTATCACATCAGTCTGTTTATTCAATTGATCCTTATAGTCATCATATAGCCATATAAAATGAGATTACAGTCTGGTCAAGACAAAGATGGCGGCGCAGCCGAATCGGTGCCCATGCGAGGTTAGATCACTCATTCATTATTATTTTTCACAACGTAACCTTTGACTTGTTTAACAGATAAATAGTGTTATGTAACCCTACGTTATATCAATTCTGTGAGTGGCATACAGCGTCCTTTTATATTGTAAATAAACATATAGTAATTTTATTCCGATCACCGGTGGCTCAATGGTGTGGACTGTCGCCCTCCTACCGGGAGGGCTGAGGTTCAAATCCCGCCACGTACCAATGTGTTTTGGAATTTTCGAAAAATATATGTACGTTATCCAACGATCTTACGGTGAAGGAAAACATCGTGAGGTAACCTGCGCACGCCTGCGAAGTGATTCAAAGGTTGTGCGTAAAGTCGTCCAATCCGCACTAGGCTCGCGTGGACGACTAAGACCTATAAACCCTATACGGGTAGGCTTGTGCCCCTCGGTGGGGACGTTTAATGAGCTGATGATGAATGAATTTTATTATTGATAAATATACTTTGTAGTGTGTCGTCCATATAAGTATCCATCGCAGTCACAGATAAACTGCCTCGAAGAAGGATTGTTATGATCTTTTGTTTATAAAAGGTACCTACAATCAATTAACTATTTTAAGATTATTACATATCATATCCTATTATTAAGAGCGTCGGTCGCTCATTGGTGTGGACTTTTGCCCTCCGGTCAGGAGGGTGCAGGTTCAAATCCGGTCACGTGCCAATGTTTTTTCGAACTGTTGGAATTATATGTACGTTTATCCGACGCTGTTCCGGTGACGGATAAAAGTACACTCCTCACGTTCCTCAAGTGCGTACGCCTACGGAGAAATTCGAAGATTGAGCGCGAAGTCGGCCAATCCGCACTGTGCCTGCTTCAAATAAGACTTACAAAAGGCTTTTATTAATTAAAATACAGTAAAAACGCAGATTTCCCAATACAGGAGATGGGGCAAGCCGCGTTTAAAGTGCGACAAATGTAAGCTCAACGAGCATACACTGGCTGCAGTTTACGCTCTGTGAGACGAGTCAAGACGCACGAATATTAGAAGAAATTACCGTTTTATTCCAAAATGCCATCCTGTGCTATTGTAACATGCCATCATCGCAATTAATCAGTAAATTTACCAAGAAATATAATAACTTTTCACAGGTAAGAACCGAAAAGAAATTGCGACACTGGGACTGCCCATAAACTTGGCGGATTGTCCAGTCTAATTGTATATTCGGATGTCTGTGAGTAAAAACATATAAAATAAAATTAAAGCACAGAAATGAATTTTATACTTGAAAAATAGCGCTTCAGTAGTTTTTGCCTGTTGAAAAACCTTTAATATTAAAGCCAGTGGTTAAGATTTGTTATCTTTTAGGATTTGTTCCAGGTCACATTCGAAACCATTGGAGCAGGACTTTGTTCAACAGTGGACCTGAGGGATACAATAGTATAAAGTTGTTATATTTTCTCATCTCCATGAACTTTTCATGGAGATGAGAAAATATAATAATATATAATTTTCAAATCATTAGGGGAGGCCTTCGTTCAGCAGTGGACATCATTGGGCTGTAATGATGATGATGATGATGATGAACTTTTCAAATAGGCACCCGTCCCCCCAACCTCATCTATATAAAGCTTGATCTATCTCCAGGGCGCTTACCGTCTTCACTTAAAACAGAAGTACTATAATATTGCTTCGCTATATGTTACGAAAATGTCGAAATATTATTACAGCAGTACCGTTTTCAGAGATGGCGTTAAGGCTCCTGCAGACGTGTATAATAATTTTATGTTCTACATCTATTTGCCACAATTAAGTGATTGATATTTTTTATAAACAGCTCTATGACAATGATGTCAAACAACGATATCTTATCAAGCTGTAGTGAAATATAAACAGATAATCATAGTTATACTTTTGATATGGTTATCTTAAGAAGATTAAACGTAATTAATACGACATGTATTGGTTTATCAATGAAACGCCCTAGTTATTTCACCGACATTTATTTATTTTATAAAGCGTGTTCATGTCTCATAACGTCTGTTTGAATGATACCTCATTGTACATTATTCAGTCTTAATTCTGTTTTGTAACCTTTTACAATCCACAAGTGTCTCGCGGACCAAGTTTTAGGTTAGAAAATAATCTAAAAAGAAATTTTACTTCATCGCGCCCAAAGATTGCACACACATTATTATTGTTAAGAAATCAGAATTGAATCAAACAGAAAAAATAAACATTGATGTATTGCGTAACATACCACCGTAATTATTATTGTTCTGCTTTACTCACCACACTTGACGAATTAGTGATTGAACGACACTAGACATATTGGGTAAAACAAGGATACAACAGTCAAATGGTTCACGAGTCACCTTTAAACAACATAAAAAAAATAAAACGTGGTACATAAGTTTATACTACCATAGCTTTAAATTAATAATTATTCTCAAATAAAATTTCGCAATTATCGTATCCATTAATCCTTTAATTATATTTTAATGCGTCAAAGCGAAGACTCAAACAGATAATGTTATAAGGGCTATAACAAAATAATGACACGTTCATAAAATATACAAAATTATTCTATTTCAGTAAATTTAATCGTTTAACGATTAAATTTATAACGATTAATTATATTGTAGAAGCCCAGGAAGGTTTATTTCCGAATTTGTCAATTAAGAAGTTTTAGCATTGGTTTATGAGAATAAATTATGTTATTTTTGCCATTCATGTACCTCGAAAATTATAACAAATATATAAAGTACCAACTGCATTGAATTGATTATAAATTTGCACTAAATCCATATTCATGTATTTCAATTGTTAGATATTTAAAGTTGTATACTATAAGTCTCTCACTATTAAGGTTACAAATATTATCGAATTGCCAAAGTCAATTAAAGGATTAAAAATTTTATCAAAGTCCTTAATGGTAACAATATTGTCCAGAATTGTGTTATACAAATTAGGTACTCATTAATCACTCAGTCCCATCTGCCTAGGCAATATTCATAATACCAAGGCAATATTAAATTTGTAAGATTTATCATTTGGTCCATGACGATAGTCTATGACGATAGCTAAATCAAATCACTATTTGACATTTAGTGTTACATTTTTTGCAATGCCTTTAACTTTTCACAATACATTTAAAATTATTGATCTTAAATCTCTAATAGTAAGTTGAGGTTAAGATTCTACTAACATTTAAAAACATATTTATTTACACTATTGAATGATGACCAATTTGATTTATTTTCAATTAAAAAATCCTCTGTATTCAATCTTGTGTTTCAGTTTTGCCCGGTATTTTCTATATTTAAGCAAGACTGTTCCAAAAGAAAATACAGAAATCATTAGTGTTTCGCCCAGAAAAAATAAATGTGGATTAGAAATTCAGTATCATGCACAACAGTTTATGCAGCCAAAAAAGGTTGTCGTGCTCACTTGGGCCATCGCAAATACAAGGGATGATGTATCATCACTTTTAAAACGGATACAGTGTTTTCTTCTTTTCTTTTGCTGGCGACTCCGCCTTAAGTCTCAGATTCAATTCCCACAATGCTACCATACAGTAAATTGAATTACACCCTCAGATTAAAAGAGGTCGGCTTCCAATAAGACAACATTGTTAATCGTTCCGTCCTCCCTCCTTGTAGAGGAAATGAATCCATTCACACTCTAGTCACGCCGACTCGTAATGTATACTCCACAAACTTTATTAGCTATAGAATTTCCCAACAAGTTTGTATTAATTACCGCTGTGTTCGCGCAAACTGAGTCATAACGCGTATTGGGACGTAACTACGACTTCCATGACGGAGTTTTTAGTTATAAGTAAACAGCTGCTCACTTAGTAAGTGATAAATCTGACCATGACCGGATTCAATCCCTAAGCATTACAAACATTTGTGTGCATGAAAATGTCTGTTTGTTATGGGTGTTGTGTGTACAATAATATGAATTTACAAAAAAATGTGTCACAAAAAACTGATAAACTTACTTATAGTAAGTTTATCAGTTGTTTTGTGCCCCACCTACATACAGCTCCTCGCATAACTTTTTATGCTACAAAATGTCTATTGTTAAATTTTATGCTACAATAACTTTCAGGACCAACAACTGACGGTCAGTTATTGTTCTCCATCAATGCCGCATTGCGTCCGTCACCCGAGAGAACAGATGTTAGGTCTTATACCCGGTAAATGTCAGTAGATATTCATTAATTATATTTATTTACAACTAGCTTTTCCTCGTGGTATTACCGTGGTATACAAAATTCTATAGCAGTAAAACATCACCTAAAATAAAGCGCGCAGCGGGATCATTTAACGTCCCCACCGAGGGCCACGAGCCTACCCGTAAAGCGTGCACAGGCCTAGTCGTCCGCGCGGGCCCCGTGCGGATTAGACAGACGACACCCTTGAATCACTTCATAGGTGTGCCGCATGTTTCCTCACGATTTTTTCCTTCACCGTAAGAGTGTCAGATAAATTTCGAAAATTGGAAAATACATAGGTACTTGGGGGGATTTAAACCAGCACCTTTCAGATATGAAAGCAACAGACCACACCACTGAGTTACCGACGCACTTTATATTGTTATATTCTATCCTAAAGCTAAATATACCCCTGATTAGCTACAATCTTCTATTGAGATTGGCTTATGTATTGGTATCATCGTGTTACATGGTGGTGTATTATTGTATACATACAATACCCGTAAAACCTCTGCCAACATTTTTATTCGTTATTGTTCGTCCCAGTTTTGGGCATCAAAGAAATCAAATAAAAGTACAAAACTTGAATGTAACAAAGCATTTCGGTTGTTAGTTCCCGCGGGAACTCTACATAAAGTAAAAAGCATCACAGAACAATATATGGATATATGTGTAATATAATTCAGTTTACCCGCCAAGTCATGTACCTTTCAAATATTCATCCACTTAAGAGATAAGTGGGAAAAGTGCTATGATTTAAAACGTTAAGGTAATTGACCCAGCTCAAAATGATTTTCTACAATTGAAATATAGTACTCGTACACACTTAAAGCTTTATCCATGCAAATTATTTAAATAAGAATTATTTATCATATTACCTTAACGTTTTACCTATATATGAAATAGGTAAGCGTTTCATTACAAAGTACATTACAAAGTACTTACGTCGCTATAATAAAAGTAGTGTTATCTGTGATTTCTGAGACTTTGTTTGCCGTCGGACCTATTACGTAGGTGCTGCCAGGCTGCCTCTGTATAGGGGAAGGTGGGTCGCCTCTCGGTGCTTGGCCTATATTTTATCCTGCTCTCCCGAACTGGTAATGCATAATTGCGTCCCGTTTCGGCATGACGTCATAACGCAGCTTCCTAGTGTGCGTGCGTGAACCGATGTGCACGCAGTCTGTGTGATGCCGTTCCGGTGATTATTGTAATAGTTTCAATCGGATAATGATTTTACCGCAAGTGAATTATTACATATTGGGTAGAATTACGAAGCAGAGAATAAAAAATAAATATCTACTGACATTCACACAGCGCAATCTAGCCCCAAACTAAGCATACATCTGTAATACTGTCTACTTAACAACGGATAAACAATTAAACATATGTTATTTTTTAAAAGTATACCATATTATGAATAGAAAACACCCAGACCAATACAAACAAACAGTATTACATTACAAGACAGTACAAACATTTGCGTACATCTACCTCTGTTAGTTATAGTCTGGGTGTTTCTATGTATATCTATGTATTTTGAAAAAAATACTATATAAGATGTTTATCAGGTGTCTAGTACCCTAATTACAAGCTCCTCCCTTAATATGGGGCTAGATGGGTCTGTGTCAATGTCAGAGAATATTTTTTTTTTTTTGGAAGCATTACAGTTTCAAAAGACACTATAGTAAAGTATAACAATATGATAAGAGTACAATACTAATTACAAATCTCCACATATGAGTAATCAAATTACAAAAGTCATATTGAGGTAACCACAACCTTACATTAAATACGTATTTAACCAAAACAAATATTATTTAATATCATCAAGGTTCAAGAGCCTCAAGTACGATTATCATTTGTCTTTTTATCGAGGGATGCAGTGAAAAACAGGTCAATATCAATAGGCAAAACGGAAAAACTACGACTACTACGAACAAGAAATGTGTGCTTGTGTTTGGTATATATTGTGTGTGCTACATTAAGTATTGAACGTGAACGAAATTTTAAGAGGTTAGTATTCAGATTAATTTTAGATAGTAACTCAGGGTTGTCCACCTTACCAGTGACAACTTGTGCCAAGAAACAAATATCACTTATGTTACGCCGCGTTGCAAAAGGAAGGAAATGGTACCGCATACATCGATGTTGATAGCCTTCACTCCTCAGGTGGGCCTTATAATCTAGATATCGCAGAAAACGTTTCTAAATGCGTTCGATTCGATCTATGTGTACAGCATACTGGGGGTTCCAAATATTATGATGAACTAGCTGCTCCCTGCGGTGTTACCCGCATATTATTATATTATATATATTATATATATATATATATATTATATTATTATATATATTATTATATTATTATTATATATATATTATATTATTATACCCGATATTCTCCCGCAGTCAAACATAACCTAATTCGCATCGTTAAGTCGGCCCCGTGCCGTAATACATAGCTTACATTTTCAAAAAAAAATGTTTTGTCTAAAATAAAAGTAACCTATGTTTTTCCTTATTACATCAGCTACCTGCCAAAAAAGTTCCACCCAAATACGTTAAGCCGTTTCAGGGATTACCCGCAACAAACAGACAGACGGACTAAAATTTTAAAATTGTTATTTTGGCATATGTATCGTATATATATTCGTGTGCATGAAGAAAATGTAATTTCAATACAAACAGACACTGCAATTTTATGTATATGATGAAGAGTTTTAATCGGTGCAAGTAACAGTCATTGAGAATGTCTGTATTTAGCAGACCGTTTACTTATAATGTAGTTATTTTTTTTCATTGAATTATGACCAAAGAAAATGTCGCAGCACGAAATAATATTCATCCTTCAACATACCACATTTATTAACTTATTGGTAACTAACAACTTAACCTACCGGAAATATTAATATGAACCCTGTCCATTTATTAGATGTTTTACGTCCTAATTTAATAGGCTACATGATCAATATCAATAAATTTTAACGTCTCATGGGATGTGTTGTCACTTAACGGATGTAATAAACAACACTAGGTGAGGCCTCCCGTAAAAGAGAATCCCTAGGGGCACTTAAAAGGGAAACATGTCATATATATTGCTATCATACTGGTAATGCCTTGCTAGCTTTATAAAGTCTTATGTATAAAACACAATCTGGATTGGCAAACTGTTTATATACTTTTATATACGTAAAATATGTGTAACAAATAGATAAGCACGGTGGGCCATCTGGATCCGCAATGAATAAAAAACAAATATTTTTCTCGTCTACGGTTCAGTGTTTTGGTGTAATCTCGGTAGGTTACACTAATTAAAATACAGGTGTTTATACCAAGTAGACCATGTATTATCATACCACATGATTACGATCATGTGTCATCATAATCTAGAGCATGTTATATATTTTTTTCTTTTTTTTTTCAGGTATGGACGTAAAATACTCTAGAAATTTCATGTGTTTTTCTTTACCTCTAAGGTAAGTAGCTATACAATATATCAATGGCAGCTGTTTGTTACTATGTGTAAACGTAAAGTTCGTTAATTATGTGAACTTGATACATAGATAGAATATTATTTATTGTTCGAAACAATTACCAATTTAAAGTACATTAACAATAAAACATAAAAAGTACAAAGGACGCTATTTGTGTTTATTTTATAATCATATAAAATAAATAAAATAGCTACTTAGCAATCTCTTCCAGGCAATCATACAGTGAAGAATCATTTTAAAAAAGAATAGGAAGGCGGTTCAATTGCACAAAATAAGTAATTGAAATAATCCAGTAAATAATTGAAAAAATACTAGTATAATATGAAAAGCAAAACTTTACATTTACACTATTAGATTCCGTTTAATAGATGCATCACAAAATTAAACAGTATTGATTTGCTACTAGTGTAACCGCACTTACTTTGTAACTAACAGTATTGTTCGCAATGTTCAATTAGTACAATAATGATGATGAGCGCCTATGTCACTATGTATATAAAGGACGTTCGAAACAGCAACAAATTTAGTCGGATTCACTAAATATGACCCATAATAGCAGCGTTTTGCGCAAGATAAAGAATATTTAATTGATAGGCTCATAACAGAATGAGTAAATTTAAAAAATCAGGAGTGTAAACAACATACAAGAATTTCCGCCGTGTAGGTTTGAATACCACATATTAAACTTTATCACTCAATTATTTTTACCAGGTAGTCATGCAATAAATACAAATATTCATAAGTATATATAAAAGATAATAAATGTTTTATATATACTTTTGATACTATAATCGTGCAACCTCTACCCTTAAACCAATAACTACATACTTGCTAAGCGATAACATTGACAAAATCGAATTTGTAAATCAAGTGTTTACTTTTTGATTCCCCTAGCACATTTTATAGGATCTAAGCTATCAAACACTTAGATAGCTTTAAAAATAAAGTATATCTGCTCTTGGTACATCTGTTTAATACCAGGCGTCTGCTTACAAGTATTCTCCCCTAATCTAAGTATAATAATCCCTTCCATAATAAAACCATTGGGGCAACCTAATTGCAACAGTTTACACTATTTACCACACTTTTAGTAGTATAAAACAATTTTTATATTTTAATCTTATTTTCACAAAGCCTAACGTTCTTAATTTCATAAAAAGATAAAATCGCGAAATGCAAAAAATAAATTGGAACTTTCACCGAGTAAGCTACAAATTGCTCGCATAACATTCAACCCGCATAATAATATCCGGACAGCAAAACGCCTGAAAACATTTTGTCAGAAATTTCGCAGTACAAAACGTTTTAAATAAAGGCTTGAAGCCAACGAATTTCTGCTTGTTGTGAGTTTTCTGAGATAGGTTTTTTTTATTTTACATTATTTTTAATAAATCATATAACTTTTGAATCTACGTGTTATTGTTAAGTAATAAAAGGAACATTAAATAAGAGCTACCAACTTTATTTTGCTTGATCACGTTTTCTCCCTAAGCTTAGATGGCAGCGTATTTATTCTATTCATAAATGATTCTCTAAACTGAAAGTAAAACTGAAGTTGTCTGTTAATAGTACCCTTATAATCCTTCTTTCGAGTCCCTTTTAGTTGAGAAGTGGTTTAATTTGCTCAAGAAACTGTTGTTCTTTACAGGTAGAAATTTTCTAACTCAATCATCTGAGAATCTTTATAAATATTTTTGTTATTAAATAAAATTCAGTCACAATGCATTGAGGTTCTTTAAAAACCTTTTTTTTTTATTACAAAAAAAAGCTTTGATGTATGTTAGCATGATTAATTAACCGAGCCTACACCCCACCTGAGATATTTGGACGTCCCTGTATATGACAAATCAAAGTGCCAAATTCACTATTACCTAAGAAAACTTCAGCCTCGGCTCATTGCTATTAAAATTGCCGTTGTTATGCTGGGTTCTCACTGCGTGTGACGTAACACGTAACGACGCGCCCGCACACGCCCTTGCGCAGCGTGATGGCTTAATGTCTGTTAAAGTCGGTAACGTCAAAGGCACGTCGCATCGGTGCGCGGGCGCCCATAGTGCGTTTCATAGAATACCTATATGCCGTTATTTTGACACCTCGTCATTGGTATAGTACGGTCCCGTGAATTTTCTTTATTCAGTTTTATTTTCACCGCTTTTCTAAGTTTTGGGGATGATCTCAGTCGAAAATAAAAATAAATAAACAAAACATAGGTCCCATAGGGAAGCGTTTTATCGTATCAATGACATTTACAGACAAGGCGCCAACATAACGGCATAGGTATTATTCTATGAAACGCACTATACAAACTTATACCTTCACACTGCGCAAGGCGCGTGCGGGCGTGTTCAAATCATCGCGCACACACAGACAGTGGGAAGCCAACTTTACTAATATCTCGTGTTTATACAACTCAGACATTGATCATGGTAAATATTCGCACTTCCGTAGTAACCCGTTTGTTTCGTTTGACTTCCATCCGATAGGTAGGCACCAATTTAGATATACGGATTGCTTAAAGGCATGAATTTATTTTTATTTTATTCAAACTATTAACACTGTCTTTAAATCAACAAACTTTAATTTATTATATGCAATAATTAAAAAAATAATATATTATAGTATTGTAATAATTAATAAGTTACAGTATATTATCTGGATTATTCGATATATCCATTGCGCCGACAAAGGAGTTAATGATAATTTATTCATGTAATTCTTTGACATTACATGTCGTGACATTTTTAGGACTTAAACTTAGAAATACTGAAGGATCAAAACAACATCAATATACCTAATATATTTAAGTTTTCTGTAACTATATTCAACCTTTCTATCAAATAAATATTCTTTACTGTTTAAATATTATAACAGAGATAACAAATAATATCTTTCCACATCAAATATTTCTTCAGGTGTTGTTCGAAGAATTTAATGTTTACCTCTAATTTAGGATTTCAGATTGAATTTTAAGCTCTGTTTTGAAAATATAAGTATGCTAGTAAGGAGAACTGCCTTTATTATTCACAGTTCGGCAACAATGAGCATGTCATTAGACAGTTTGCGAATGGTTCAAAGATGAAAATGTCCATTAGGAATTGTTAGGAGTCGTCCCTTGCGTTTAATTCAGTAGGAGTTGGGCTTTGTTTATTCACCCTTTGTGCCGGCTATCTAAGGATATAATGCCTGTAGGCTTGAAGTGTAACTATAGACCATAAAGTTTCACTTTCTGCTGTATTATAGTAAGCATTGTCTACAAAGACTTTTTATAAAAAGGAAAATTTTATTCGTCATGTACTTTCTACACGTACTGCATGATGTTTAAAAGTATAATGATTCAAATTAATTTTATTTCCGCATGTCTATCAGTGCTGATTTCCAGTAACCCTTAGCTCCTTGGCACTACTCTCTTGATGTCTCTTAACTCAGAACAGTAATCGAGTCTAAATACCAATTGACCTCGAGAACGGCCGGTATTCTCACAGTAGTAAGAAACTACTTCTTTGCCCCATTTTTATAATATATACTTCGCGGAGTGTGCTTAGATATTGTATAATATCGTCCCACCATGTTCATTCTTCAATAAATCAAACTGGTAGAGAAGCAACACCAGTATATAGTAAAAATACTGAGGAATCGTACTAAACACTATGGGTCCTCATTCATTATTCGCACGCTAAGCTGTAGAATTCACTGCCGGCGTATGTGTTTCCCGAGAATCGCTATTTGGGTATTCATTTCAAGAATAAATACGTGTTTTCTAGGTCAGTGTGCTTTATTGTACACATTAACTTGTCATGCTATGTATAAAAATAAACAAATTATTGTCGTTGTTTAAGACTAGACTAAGTGTTGTCAATCATTAACCTATCTTTTTTTATTTCATCATCATCAGCTCATTAAATGTCCGGCCGAAGGGCACGAGCCTACTCGTAAAGGGTGAATAGGCATTGATCGTCCACGCGAGACCAGTGCAGATTAGCCGTTTTCACGTACAACCTTTGAAACTCTCTCTGCAGGTATGTGCAGGTATACGCACGATGTTTCCCATCACCGTAGCAGCAACGAATCAACGTACATATACTTGCGAAAATTCGAAAAGACATGCGTGGCCGTTGTACCTACGTCCTTCAGGTCGGAAGGCAACGGATCACACCAATGACGAGCCATTTGGTGACCATTTGACGACCCATTTGTGTGCAGTACAAACATTTGAGTGCATTAACATGTCTGTTCGTAATGGTCTGTGTGTACTATGTATATTATGTATGTATTTACAAAAAAAATATGTAAGTATGTTTATCCGTTGTATAGTACTCATAATACAGGCTTCACGCTTAACTTGGAGCTAGATGGCGCTGTGTGAATGTAAAAAAAAATAAGCCACTGATGCTCATCTTTTTTTTTTATTGAATGGATTTCCAAAAAAGGTAAGGGGAAAGAGATATAGTGAACGGTGAAGGGGATTTTAACCGGTAACCTTACTAAACACAACACAACGCGCACATTGTATCACGCCAGGTTTCTGTGAGACCTCCGAGCCGACCCATTTGTCCAACATGTTTCTCCAACACAATTTTTTTAATGTAAAAATCAGTGATTAATTAATCAGTCAAAATGCATGCAATAAATATATTTATTAGAGAAACGTTTGCATAAGATAACGTACTCAATTTCCGTCTACATTATACCGTTCTATTGAAATTAATCAGTGCACTAAATATTTTATTATAAGCCAGATAGGCGTTTGCAAGTTTTATGACCAGTCCGTTGAAACGAATAACTAATTCAAATGTGTTACAATGAATAGCAAATGTCGACGAATAATGTTGGAAGGTATATTAATTAAGCATAGGGCTATCAACATTTTTGAAAAATTTTACTTGTGAACGTTGCAATATTAAAAAATGTTTAGAAACTTGTCACGTTTGAAAATATCTCTGCAATATTGAGGCTTAAATTTTGCCAAGCACTTGCTATCACTGGCACCATTAATGAAGTCCTCATTCAAAGGCAATCTCATTAACTGACAACTCTTTGAAGAGCACTGCAAAAACTTGAGGCCTCTCTTCGGCGACCCGACATGATTAATTAAACGAAACTATAACGATCAAATTGATTGGAGACGTTATTGTGATAGGAATCAAGAACACTTCCTTGAAAAACTGTTTTGGTTTAGTCAAAATTTTATGACTGAGTCAAACGATAAGCTATATTGAAGTTACTAAATAATAGTAATCGAAAAATTAATTACAATACTATATAGTTATAATAGTAGTTAGATGCATATATAAAAGAAATAATGAAAATAGTTTTCCCAGAGTCACTTCTAAATAATTTCAGTTGCTGAATAGTAACAATATCACCCATTCACTTGATTTATTGCATTTTAGCAATAATTCTCACATCGAAATGAAGTATTAATCCATTACACCAATAATTTATTTGGACCATTTAATAAAATATTAACTTTATCGTCATAATATACGTGAACGCGGCTTTCTTTGATTGATGGGATTTGCTCCATTCATCCATTGTTCAGTAAGAAGCACTGTGTTCAGTTAAAATTGGATTTGAACCCAAAGCATGGAATCAGGTTTTATTACAATCTTTCAACAAAACATTGAGGTTTCATGAACATAGAATACACAAATATCATCGGCATCCTTTTACTTTTTATTAAATATCACATTATTAATTCTGGTGCCTCTTGAAATTGAGTAGTTAGCCGAATAATTCCAGTAATCAAATACCTTCGTAACGGAAGAAATAAGTTTTTTAATTCGAAATTGGCCTTTCTTAATAAGGAAAAGATTCGTCATCTTTTCCTATTTACAAAAAGGAGTTAATTACTGCTCAGAAGTGCGTTCGCCTGCTATAATGGAATGAAACACCGACTAAATCATTTGGAGCAGATGAGGCCATTAGGGATTCCATTTGTCTATGATATCTTTAGGATATATTTGTAGCATATATGAGAATTTATCCGGCTTTCCCTATTTACTTAGCTCTATGATGGTTCAAGGTTGATATTATCCCATTCCCAGGCTTGTTGTATTTTTTTTCTCAACGTAATTTTGACATAATTGACTCACAATAGAGTTCAAAGTCAATATATTTTGAAAACCTTATGACTGTCAAAGGATTACTATTAGTACGGAGTTTGATTGTATTCATTAGCCTGATAATAATATACCTTTTTTGTAGATAATTGTTGTGAAATAAGAGTCACAGGAAAATATACAATAATAAATATTATTTATATTTTTAAGACCAGTACGTCCTCATTTGACGAGCCAAGCGAAAGCGCAATGGTGATAAAAAATAGCCAAGCCATCATATTATATTTACCCTTTCTTGTTTCTTCTTTTTTTTCTGAACTCGCATAAAGTTGATCGTCGATGTAATAGATAGTTCATATTCTCAGGATACGTTGTCGATAATAAACTTCTTAAAAACAGATTGCCTCAATTGATTAGCTCTAATATTTTAGATTTAATTTATATGTCAAATACGCCGATTTTGTCACTGTAAATTCATAAACTTTATGATGGCTTGGCTGTTTCATTACCTATTTTATTATTAATTTAGATAAGAAACTAATATTTTGCATCATTCCACGACGGTAGCGAAGCCAAAAATATTTAGTAATATAAAAGTTAAAATTTTTTGAAGTAAAGGTCGGTCGAGCTCGGTTCTACATGAGATGTGATATGTTTTTCACAGCGCAAACCTTATGTGGTCGTCTTAGCAACATTTCACATGAAATATTCTTGGTAGGATGTAAATAATTATTTATATTAAATTTGGTTTTACGAGAAGTTAGCGCCAGTCTTTATACAAAAAAGTTACAAAGCCTAGTTCTAGAAAAATGATACTACCAATATTTTACTGTTTAAATTTTATTTGCGCAAAACGACCGATCTACAGTGGCTGAACTTAATAAAATATTTTTAAAAGGCGGTTGGCTATCTTAATTATTGAATGTGAAGGCCTATCTGGTGTAATGGTCGAAGCGTTGGCTACTACACCAAGAGTTTCAGGTTCCTCGGGCAGTACAGTTGATCTGAAAAAATAGTGTGTTGGTTCTTGTTTAAGTAAAAAATGCGTTCACTGTTATAAGCTTCGATGCTACCATCAAAATACAACTAATAAGAATGTATGTAATGCCAATATGGACTCTCCCAACTAGTGTTGGCGGGTGTCTCGAAAAGAGTGGGACGTCCCGATTTTCAGATTTTCGATTAATCATAAATCTAAAAAGTTATTCAAATACACAATCCGAAAACCATTTATCCTGCTTTACCATCCATCAAGCCAAACTATAATATAGAGTCGCTTCTATAATTTGTATGATATTTCTATGGAAAAATAAATGTTAAAAAGTAAGTAAAACATTTTTCCAGTAACTGATCCTCATATCCAATAATATGCAAAGCAGTCCGCCATTAGTAAGAGTGACTGGCGCGAGCCTTTTTACGCATGAACCGATGGACACAAAAAGCGTTATTCCAAACCTTTTTCAATACAATTCACGAATACTATTTAATAACTCGTTGAATAGATATTTTTACACATCATAACTTTTTCATTTTTTCCATGTTTTCTTTTGATAACTATACTACTATTTAGGATACCTAAGATCAGTTAAATCATACCAACTACTTAAGCCAATTCAGCAAGCTATCTTGCCCATATCAATCTGAGGTAATTGAAACAATTATAACGTCCAGTATTTGGTTATCATTATTGTATGAATTATCAGATGTATTAATGTCGCGCTTGGCTTGATTTAATCTACCTGTAAGCGGATGTACTGATTTTATCAAAATAATCATTAAAAAAATACAAATCATTTTCTTACTATAAAATTGTGTAAATATTAAAAATAATAAAATTTAAGTAAGTATATTATGTTACATACTAAAGAATGTAGGTAAAGCTGAGTTAGTAAATCTATTATCAAGTTCAGGATACGTATACCGTATTGTAACTATTCCTACAATAATTGTATTTTTATAATGAAAAATATTTAAGCTATTGTTTGCCATACCATTTAAATTTGTAACGCTGTGCACGTCGGCAAAGAGATCAAAAGTTCAACGTGAAGTCGACCACTCCGCACTGGGACCGCATCGACGACAAAGTTTCTATACACCCTGGAAGGGTAGGTTCTTGGCCCTCGGTGGGAAGTATAATGAGCTGATAATGAACTAGCATTATATGTGCCTCGCCATAGCTGTGCTTTGCGCATATGCCTGTACTGATATGATGATATGATATGTATCCTATATAATTAAATACCAAAAATAGAACTATAAGAATCCGAAAACGGGATATGCTGCTTAAAATATACCTTTACTTATGCTTATATGTTGCCTTAACGTTTTTAAATATTTTTATTATAAAAAGCACTGCATACACAGTCGATGCAATGATTTCTAAACATAAAAAATGTGGAAGTTAATAAGAGAGTCCTATAATAAAATGAATTTGTAACGCATCTGCGAACTTGGCAAGGTCTTATACAATTTTGGTTCGATCTAAAAAATAAAGATCCCAAAACTCTAACACGATCACAAAAGGGCAATGATTGATAAGATACGTACCAGTCGCCATCACATATATATGAGCAGACAAGGTGACCAAATACATCTGAACAGTTAAAATATCAATAAGTTCTATACAGTACAAGTTACCATTAATATCTAAACAACAACCGCGTCATTAATATCTGAGCAAGTGCTTGTCATTAACTTCTATACACACAACTTTTCAATAATATCTGAACACTAACGTCAAATGCATCTAAAATGATTTAAATATTGAAACTGTCAAAGAAAAATTGTAGTCGGAAATTTTTTGTGACTATTACTAACAATTTAATTCAAAACTTTTTGGATAATACATGTATTAAAAAATGAGATGACGCTGGCAGTTTATAAAAGTTTTAACATTTTAGTCTTGTCATCACTAATTATCTACTGGAATTACAAATTCAAGCAAGCATTGCGTCAGTGGCTCATTGGTGTGGACTGTTGCCCTCCAATCTGGACGGTGCAGGATCGATGCCTGCCAATCCAATGTCTTTTCAAATTTTCGAAATTATAATTATTTATATGTATGTTTCGCCGAGTCCTTCTTATGAAGAAATCAAGAGACACGGCAATGGCATAACCCATTGCCGTGTCTCTTGATTTGAATTTAGCACGTCAGCCTTATTAGCAAGATTCCTTCATTCGGTATTCTTGATGGCCTTTGCACCTGGATATCGCATTTCTGGAGTTCCTGAGTAAAACAGTCTTTGATGGCTACTGTTCTGACCACCAGGCTATCGACGTTAGTGTTCCTCAGGGTTCGGTCCTATCCGCAACTGTAATTCTTGATGCACATAAATGATCGGCTTATGCCCGGTATTATAGGGTACGCATATGACGGCAAGAAATCTACCGGATGCAAAGGCCAGTGAGGTAGGAATCCAGTCTTGTCAAGAGGCTATGGTGAGCCGTGTGGATGCGTCCCTTCAAGCAGTCTCCTCTTGAGGTGATGCTTATCTAAACTTGCTTGGAAATTTGAACTTGTTACGACTTTCCGGCATCTAGCTGTAAAAAAATACGACTTGGGCGACCCTACTCTGGCTGACGCTTAGCTGCAAAGCCTGAAGTATCGTCATAGAGTTGCATTGCACTTGGATTTATACAGGTTACATAATTTCGGTGACCTTACGAATGAATAACATTAATTAATTTCACGAGGCTCTTTTCACCATCGGGATACAAGACGCAGGCTAGCATTCCATTCTTACGTAGTCGACATTCTATATATCTGCACAACCCGCTTTGGTACCTCGTTTCTAATATGCTCTGCAAAGGAATGAAACTCGTTGCCTTCTTGTTTGTTCCCCGAACCCGGCACTTTTTGAGGCAAAAGTGAATAGACTGTTTCTAGACAGGTATTGTCCATCTTCGACCGCATCATCACATTCCATCAGGTGAGATGACGGTCAAATGCTTGTCTGTAGAAGATAGAATAATTATCCGACGCTATTTAGGTAAAGAAAAACATCAAGACGAAAACTACGCACGCCTGCGAAAAAAATCGAAGGTTGTGCGTGAAGTCGGCCAATCGACGACCACGAAGGCCTAAACACACTATACGGGTATGCGCGAGTCCCTAGGTGGGGACGTATAATGAGCTGATAATGATGATAAACTTACTAAATAATTATTGTCACACTAGGTCATTAACAGTTTTTGAATAATAATGAATCCAGTATCGAATCAATTATCCAGATTCTTTCTTAACTGAACCGAGCTAAGCCAAAAAGCCGAGACTGACCATCCCCACTTGCGCAGATAGCCGAACAGTGGTTCAATGAGGATACTCGAATGACGTAGTTGTTGACGTGACTTATTCTTACAATTTGTCACCTCAAATGAAAATAATCATGATACGCCCACAGCAGTGATTGAATTTAGCTTGTTCTTTTAATGTCATGCAGTTAAGAAAAGTCAAGTGTAACTAAGCAAATAAACACTGGTTTATCTGCTTAGTAACACTTGACATTTTGAGTGTTCAGATATTATTGAAAAGTTGTGTGTATAGAAGTTATTGACAAGCACTTGCTCAGATATTAATGAAGCGGTTGTTGTTTACATATTAATGGTAACTTGCACTGTATAGATCTTATTGATATTTGAACTGTTCAGATGTATTTGGTCACCTTGTCTGCTCATATATATCTGATGGCGACTGTACAATGAAGTAACTGTTCTCGTATATTTCCGAGTCCAATAATATGAAAATTTTGTCACAACAAATCTTGTTTTTCCTTAATCTGTGCTGAATGGAATATAAACATTTTGTATTATTATGTTTTACATGACATATAGTGATGAATTCCGAGAATATGCCGAGTTCTTTTTGTTTTCTAAGACTCACCAGCCTTATCTAATATAAATCTTTCGGTCAAAATCTTTAACGTTATCATCATTAACACCCCAGAGCACACCATAGTTACGGAGAAATTGGGCCTCTATCCACCACATGGGCCGTTTGCGGATTTATGGGTGTTTTTTTGCAAATACATACGAGTCCATAAAAATCACACAGACCAATGCATACAGACATGTTCAACACACAAATGTTTTTAGTGCCCAGAAAACAAACCCGGAACGCTAACAGGCGACCGCGACGTCACAACCATTACACCAAAAGGCATTTAGTTTTGGGAAATTTTATCTAAACACTGGCCTAACGCTAATCCGATTCTGACAAAATCCGTTTATAGATCGAGTCAGTAGTGGCATTGATGAGCGACACAGTTTTAGGCCTCTCGTGACGGGAATAAATTCATTCCACGTTTCGGCCGTGCGTCCCGCCTGATAATGTTGCGCTGGCTAAGCTTTTGGCTGCTTATGAACGTGAAGTAGGCTTGCTTTGTAATTGAATTATTACAAGAACAAATAGTCCTCTATAACGATGCTATCGTCTGAGAATCCAAAGCAAAACAGATCATAGATTAGCATTAGGAAAAGCGTCACAAAGAGAACGGACTACTAAGAAGCTCTGGCATTCATGGTCAAAAAAAGATCGAAAGAACAATTTTTGAACATCGAATATTTACAAATACTTGTCCGTCTCCATTCCTCCATTTTCCATTTGGTACAAAAATAAAACTAAAAACAAACGTACAACGAAAATACTAACAGGTTTCCTATTGTTGTTTTTCTATACCAAAGCTGATCAGATAGACAAACTATACAGTACTCTCGTCTCTCTTCATCCTATCTCACTGCTAGAAACAAATATCTGCCAGTTTTTGCCAGATATCCGTCTTCCACATTCCTACATCATACCCTTAAATGTGAAGCTGTTAAATACCACTTTTCGCTTAAACTTATACTGTGCTTTCCACTCGAAAAGCTTTGGGAGTTTCAAAATTTGTGCTAATTTATTAGATATATTATGATTGTTTGTAAAAAAATATGTATTACCGATATATAAAAAATTAACTATAAAAATCGATTGTTAAATCGTTTGTTTTTTAGTTACTGTGACGTCATTTAGTAGTCTCAACATGTAACCGTGAACAGATTTATTCCCGGCGTGAGATACCTCTAGTGGCCCAAAATTTAATCAGTTTTTGGAGCAATTGTATTAGCACAGTTTAACGGTAGCTGCTTTGAACATTGGTCAATAATAAAATAATAATAACATTTAAAGACGTAATCGAGCTTTGATACAATGTCGCAGAGTCTAAGCTAGTTCCGCCTAGTAAATATGATATCGTATGTCTTAAGAAGACAATTTCGGAAATCTTTTACTATGGGAAAAAAATGGACTCAAATTACCATCGAATCGTTTTTTTCCAGGACACTACTAGCTTCTTTGGGCTTGTTCCTGCGGCTTAATTCCACTTACGTACTTAAGGCAGAATTCCAGTTTCACCCACACCATCTGGATACTTGGAGGTCTCCCACTATTCGTTTTGGTCGACATTTTCTGCCGCGTACGATTAACTTGTGGAATGAGTTGCCATCCAAAACGTTCTTCCAAAAGAGAGCGTATTCTTATGTATGTAAAGGGCCGGCAACGCATCGCTGTGACCACAGCTGCAAATATTCATGGGCGGTGGTACCACTTTCCATCAGGTGAACCGCATGCTAGTTTGCCTCCCTATCATCATCATCAGCTCATTAAAAACCCCTACCAAGGGGCAAGAGCCTACCCGTATAGGGTGATTAGGCCCAGTGCGGGTTGAATGACTTCACGCACAACCTTTCTTCGCAGGCGTGCGCAGGTTTCCTCACGATGTTTTCCTTCACCGTAAGAGCGTCGGATAACGTACTTATAATTTCGAAAATTCGAAAATACATTGGTACGTGGCGAGATTTGAACTTCAGCCCTCCTGGTAGGAGGACAACAGTCCACACCATTGAGCCACCGATGCTCTTATGCCTCCCTATGTTATAAAAATGTATATATATACATCTAGTCGACTAGACTTCTTACCTTCGTTACGCACTAACCATCCGTTCAGCATTGTGATTTTTTATTTACAAACGATAATAAATTCATAACACGCATGCCAGTTGGCGCGTATCGGTTCTTTTTCGGCTTTTTCGGGGTATCATTCAGAAAATGGCCGACTCATAATTCTTTGTATCCACAAGCAATTGATGTATCGATTTGATATGACAAAATCAATTTAAGGGGTTTAGCTGTTAAGGATTTAGTATTGTTGTCCCAGATAATCACAGCAGATAGGTTATATCAGCACACAATAATAACAGCAGACTGATAATCACATCACTTTTAGTAGACTAAATTCTGAGAAATCTAGATAGGTTACCTACCTATCGACCTTAGTTCCAGATATCATCGCAGAGAATAGGAATTTAATACACTTCTGTATTTTGGTAATGTGGTATTTAGACGTATTTACGCAAAAAGGACCCAACCCACTCAATGTCACTTTTGAGATATTTCATTTTGAAGTTAAAGTTGTATTTGAACATTTCTTATCATATATAATTAGTTTTTTACAAATATAACGTGATTTGGCATAAGTTTTTATTGAAGGTTGTATATGTACTGGCCGCTTAAGTTAATATGTCGCATATGAATTTGGAATATATTGTAATATTGTAACTGTCATGTGGAAAATATTGTAATTAATAAGAAGAATAAAATAATGTTGGTTCATTTATGACTGGGCATAATTACATGTTTAATCCATATAACTGCGTAAAATACACTATTTATGCTTAAAGACGAAAGTCTTTGAACAATGCGTCCTACCCGTGCTAACATACGCAGCTGAGACATGGACACTGACTGCGGGATTGGTTCACAAGTTCAAAGTCACTCAACGCGCAATGGAGCGAGCTATGCTTGGAGTCTCTCTTAGGGATAAGATCAGAAATGATTATATCTGTAAGAGAACTAAAGTTACCGACATAGCCCGCCGGATCAGCAAGTTGAAGTGGCAGTCACGTATGTCGCAGAACCGATGGCCATTGGAGCAGACGAGTTCTGGAGTGGAGACCGCGTCTTGACAAGCGTAGCATAGGACGCCCTCCGGCCCGATGGACCGACGACTTACGAAAGGTCGCTGGTGGAAGCTGGATGAGAAAAGCGGAGGACCGGGATATCTGGCGCAAAATGAGGGAGACCTATGTCCAGTAGTGGACTGCGATAGGTTGAAGAGAGATGCTTTTTTCAAGTGTTTGATACTTCATTAAGTTTCAGTGAATTTAAATAAGTATTAATTGAATTATTAAGGAAAATGTGGACTTGGATCCCTTTTGAGATAATCTATGTTTTACGAGGCTATTCTCGTGATACAATTATCAAAACCAATCCAGTTATGTAAAACTGTTTGAATGTTATATTTCAAGTGATAATCCAAGGGCTGCTATGTAGAATCCTTTGTACACCCTTATCGAGATACGAAATTCAAAGAGTGTCTGTAGAAACCAGGGTGTCCTGGAACAAGGTGATTCACAATAGCAGTCATAGGTCAAAGCTGTATATATAAAGGTAGATACGCCATCCGTGCCTCAAAAACGAACCGCCGAAGAGAGTACAGTTTGTACTCTTTTTTTTGTGTTCGAAATTCGAAATATGTGTATGTGTGCTGTCACTGCATTCGGAACACTTATCGATTGTTTTGTGAGCATATCACGAATCCATACTTTTTTACATCATTGTGTAAAGAATGATTTTGCGACGATGATGCGAATGGCAATGTGACCATCAAGGAATAAAACCTTCGGTAAAAATTGCGGTTCGTAGCGTTTGCGGCGGTACCGGCCGGCCGGAAAGGCGAAGCGTGCTATTACGAATATAACCATTGCACCCGTGCGAAGCAGGGCGGGTCGCTAGTTCATAATATAAACTTTATATTATGAACTAGCGACCCGCCCTGCTTTATATTATAAAGTATTCGACGACCCATGTGGTGTAATTGGTTGAGATGTCAGTTGGTTCTTACACCAAGGGTTCCGGGTTCAATCCCCGGGCAGTACAAGTACTTGTGCATGAACAGTTAGTATTAGTCTGGCTGTTTCCTATGTTTAAAATGTATGCATTTACAAAAAATATAAAAGTATGCTTATCCATTGTAAAGTACCAGATGTACATATTACAGGCTAAATGCTTAACTTGGGACTAGATGGCGCTGTGTGAATGTCCGTGTCATTATTTATTGTTATGTCATTTTGGGGCATTTGTCAATTATGGATAATGGTAACCAATTCGCTATTAAACTCTCTTTATAGTTTAACGAAGACGGTTCATCGGATTTTAAGTGATACCATCCATGGACACTTGGAACCCCTAGAGAGCCACGACTGCGATCTAAACCTTTAAAACTTGAGAAGGAAAAGAAAATATGGGTAGGACGAAGAGAGTTTTAGACCTCCCCTAACCTGATTTAGCGAAACAATTAAGGCCAGTTTTCTGTGACGCCGGCCTATCAAATATTTAGTAAATACTTGTGCATAAACATGTCTGTCAGGAGTGGTCTGGGTGTTTTTATGTATACAAAAAAAAATGTATATAAGTATGTTTATACGTTTAGTATCCATATTGCTTAGTTTAGGGGCGCTGTGGTGAATGTGAGTGGATATTTATTATTTATTAATATTATAGGAATAGTAAAGTGTTATTTTGAACTAATATTTGTGAAAGAACGCATAAGTGTATCGATATCTAACATGACATGCGATCACTGACCCGAATAATTAATTTATGATCGTTCAAAGGCCCAGAATCTCGACAATTTATTAATATTGACAGCGAACTTTTGGGGTAATCCATTGAGGAACGTGACTTCCATATTCTGCCTTTATTTTAAGCATGACTAACGAGAACCTGTTTTAAAAGCTTATATTATCCTTATTTAAACCGCAGTTTGAGAGGTCATGAGTATGAATTCCATATTGAGTACACAGTCTATAGAAATTATTGTGAAATTTAACACTTTGGAAATAAACTATGACGACCTACTATTTAATTAATTTCCTTAAGCACTGTAATTGTCATGAAGAGGCGTATTATTTACCACCAGATGAACTGACGATCATATGGCTATAGTCCGGTTGACCGTAGGGTCCTAGGGTAACTTTTAGGTAGCAGAACAACGTACTTTTGACTCTATAGTTACAGTAGTCCGCAAGCATACATTTTTAAACTGTTATATTATAAAACAGCTCACAAAAAAGTACTAAGAGAAGATAATAATGATAAAGGAGAAATTTAGTATTTTTTTAAAGTTTCCATTTCAAGTTATGTTTTTTATCCTGCTGCTTGCGGCGTCTAGAAGAGTCTTTATTTTAAGATGCTGAAGACATGTTTTTGTGTGATGTTCGTAGTATTAGTAGGCTAATTTGACACTATTAAGACTACCATAATGAGTCACGATATAGCAGTCTATCTATACGATGACGACGGACGAGTGTCCATTGGAACTACAAAAGCTGTTGTCATCATCATTATCAGCTCATGAACGTCCCCACCAAAGCCTACGAGCCTACCTATAAACGGTAGTAAGTCACGCGGGCCATTGGCGGATTGGGCGACTTCACGCACAACCTTTGAATTTATTTTTAGGAGTGCGCAGGTTTCCTAACGACGTTTTCCTTTACTTTAAAAGCGTCGGACAAACGAAATATAATTTAAAAAATTCAAAGTGACATTGGTACCCGGGCGGGATTTGAACCTGAACCCTCCAGATCGGAAGGCAACAGTCCACACCAATGAGGCACCGGCGTTCAAAGTTTTTGTCAATAATGCTTAATTAATCAATGCAAAGAAAAGTGTGAACAAATTTCCGACATTTGTTTTAAGCATTGCAATATCCAGTTAAAATGTTTATGTATGAAACTAGGTGACCCTTTACTGTTTTTAAAACAACAACGAAGGTCAAACGTTATCAGACGTGACAGCTAGTTAGTTGAGCCGTAAAATGAATTTATTATAGGCTCAAATGTTCGGAAATGTCACCATGTTCTCTTATCGGCCCCGACGGCAATTTAGCTGGATTTTGGCCGCGCTAATTACCCAAATAGAGCGTTGATTGGCGTTTAGGGCGTAATTAAAAGATTCAATGTAAATCGAAAGCTGAATACTATGCCAGTATAGATTGCTAGGTAATTTTACACGTGTGGTTTTTATGCAGTTTATAATTGCAAACATAAACAAGAGTGCTACATTTTGTTTAGGTATTTGAACAAATTAAATATTTATTTATACCAAGGGTTTCGGGTAAGATCCCCGGGCAGTACAAACATTTGTGTGCATGAACATCTCTCTTTGTACTGATCTCGGTGTTTTCTATGTATGTGTATGTTTTTATTTCGTCATCAGTTCATTGAACGTCGCCACCGAGGCACACGAGCCTACCCGTAAGGGTGTTTAGGCCTTAGTCATCCACGCGAGCCCAGTGCGGATTGGTCGACTTCACGCACAACCTTTGAATTTCTTCGCAGGCGTGCACAGGTTTCCTCACGATGTTTTCCTTCACCGTAAGAGCGTCGGACCATGTTTATAGGGGTGAAATAGAAACATATGAGAAATTGCTATTAGAGGCAGCGGGGACGAGAATTAAAGGAGAAGGCTTGAAACGTCAGCTACATGACTAGTTCCCGTACTACACAACTAGTTCCAGAATTGATCTTCCATAGAAACATTTATGTGCGTAAAATGTGTTTGGAGTTTTCTAAGCATAACAAAATGTATTTTACAAAAAAGAGACAATATTTGTAGTTTAGCTTTCTAGTGCTTATTATTACAACCAGATTCTTTCTTTAATTAGCCTAAATGGTGATAGTCATTGAGTTTTTAGTATTGTTCAAATCTAAGACAAAGACATCTAAAACTCCTTCCGAACCTCCAAAGGAAAATGATTAACTTATTCAAAATTAAAGAGTTCTTCATTTGAGTACACTGACATTGATATACAAGTACAGTTGAAGTTCAGTTCAAATTATTCAAACGTTACTCTGACGGTTGTTAGCTGAAACAATTTTGGCGCAATTCTGCCGCTATATTTTTAAAGTTACGTAAGGTGAAATGAAATTTGTGCACCGTCTCAGACGTGCCATAATCACCGTCGTAGTTTCATGTCTACAAATGGCGTTATATTCTGCGATGAGTTTACAATGTGTTCGAAAATATCTTATAACAAATTTTGAATTTCTTACCTCACTGCGGTGTATCGTGTGGTGTATAAACGTCTTCCATTAATGCATATTTGTTATTACCTACAAGACAATTATAGAATATAGTATTAAATACATAAGAGTGTTAAATGCCATCTCTCCTAAGTTGCTGTGCCCGTCAGGGTCCATAATGTACCTGTATAATAGATTATCACCTTCTAAACATTGTGGAAAAGCAATAAACGATTCATGGATTGATTGAAAGCTCTTTGCATAAATTGCGTCTCCCCGGCAGTAGCTTAGCAAGGCAAGATGATAGATTGATTATTTCTGAAAAACTGTACAATTTTTTACCGCAATTAAATCATGTAGCACTGCTCAAAATATCCCACCCATAATTTTCAATATTGGCATATTAACGTACCGATAACTGGTTAATCGGTGTAATCGATCAAAACAAGAGGTCGTATAAATAAAACGTGTTGCACGCAGCGGCTGACGGTTTGGTTTAATCTGTGCAATTATTGGCGCCGCAAACTAGATATTAAATACACGGTCGATAGTGCGGTGGGGTAGTGGCAGTTGAACACTTCGATTTTTAATAAGTTATTTTTTGCATGCTAATATTTTGTTTGCTGCCTATTCTGTGTGTCATTAACAGTGTAGAAGGAAATGTTTATGACAAAACATAAACGACTGCACTAGAAATAAAATGTGAAATCAACGAAATAAAAGCCTACTCGGATATTTCTTCTTCTTTGTCGATACACTTTTGGGAGAGTGGACGTGGTCGTCATATCAGGCCAGGTGGTGAGCCTAACTATTCGGATATTTAACAATTAGAAATTTGTTGATGGGATCGCTGGAACCAGTTTCAATCCATCGAATCTTTAAAAACATATTACAAGCAATTAAGCATCTACTATTTGTCACTTTATATCCTCATAACCCAATCATAGATTATCCAGTAAAAACTTAATTGGAATCGGATTCAGAAACATCGATCATTCTTCTGGAAATTGGAATGAAAATATTGAAAATTTGTTCCCTGTACATAGAGTGACATTAATTGCATATTCCTGAACCTAAACGACAATATAGGAAATTCCAATCATTCAACAACTATTATTACTGAATCTCATAATATATTTGACACAAAATACGAATAGAATCCGATTTTGCAAAAGAATAACTCAGCAAACGAAACGACTCAAAGTCTGGCTTCCAAGTTCGTACTGGGATGACCTATTTCCACTAGTAGACTGTGATAGGCTGAAGACAGATTCCGAATTGATGATTCTACTATCACGGACGAGGCCCTGGTGACTTAAAAACTACACCTAGTGCACCCGTTTTCTACTAAATATTTTATATCTAAAACCTCATATACGGCACGCGTGAGAACATTTGGGGTGGTGAAAATTGCATTTACCTACTTCACTTTTTAATGATACGAAGTGAACAAGACGGTCAGTTAACTCACCTGGTGGTAAGTGATACGCCTGTCAATGATAGATGCAGAGTTGAAGGAATTTGTTATTGGTAGGTAGTCATTGTTATCCGTCAACACTGCCCTGCACCCATCACCCGAGGCGACAGGTCGCTCATACTCGGAATTTACTAGCTTCAGTGCCCTCATCCCGAAATACAAAAGTGCAAAAAACTTCTATGTTACGGGATGATATCTGGCACTGGTGTTACCTGCCTAAGTGACTCAGTACCGAGTCTTCCACCTAGTAAACTTCCATCATCATACTGAAATGAACTGAAGTATTGTTATATCAATTAAAAATATCGTAGCATTATTTGTCATAATCACTGTTAAAATCAAGCTCTAGGTGGTTACTCAACCCCTTGCTTAAAATTATTCAAACTTATTTTTTAATAGTATACTCAACTGAAAGTACTTTTTATTTTAATAGAAAATCAGCGATTGAAGTAAGTATTACGAGAACGCCCTCAGCCCGATGGACCGACGACTTGCGAAAGGTCGCTGGTGGAGGCTGGATGAGGAAAGCTGAGGACCGGGATATCTGGCGCAAATGGAGATACCTATGTCCTGCAGTGCACTGCGATAGGTTAACGAGAGAGAAGTAAGTATAAAATTATTTATTAAGCTTAACCAAACCAATTATGCAAATAAATCTCCCAATTTGGCTTTCGCCAGGGAAAATCACTGAGGACGCGGTGTCTGCTTTGAGTGCATTGGTGGTTGAGCAACTCGATAAAAGGAAAAATCTTAGCAGTATTCCTCGATATAAAAAAAGCGTTTGTACGGTCTCAATCCCTATTCTCGTACGCAAGCTGGAATCTATCGGGTTGAATGGAATACCTCTCGAATTGCTAAAGGACTACTATCAAATAGGCGCCAAACGAGTCAAACTAGATACCGTTACTAGCGGAGACATCGAAGTAACTTATGGTGTGCCCAGGGAAGTGTGCTTGGACCCACACTGTTCCTTAATACAAAATGACCTTTGTGCTATGAATATAGGGAGTGGGTCCATATTCTCATACGCCTATGATACTGCTGTGGTGTTTAGTGCAGATAGCTGGGATGACGTTAAAAAGTATGCCGAGGACGGTCTGACCCTGATAAGCAAGTGGCTACTGAACAACCGCCTCACACTAAATACGGAAAAAACTAATTTATTGTTTTAGTATATATGTGGGTACCAATTGAAAAATTTTGGTGATATAAAAAATTCATGGATGTCGTTCCAATACCAGAGAGGAACCTGCAATGCCCCACTATTAAGAGAGTTGAACATGTGAAGTATTTAGGAGTTATTGTGGATTAGCGTCTGTCTTGGTATCCACATCTGGAACACGTTATTTCAAGAATTAGGAAGCTTATATGGATTTTCAAACTCTTAGGTGGGTTGTACCAAGAATACCTGCTGGATCTCGGAACAGGGATTTACTGATTGAAATATATATTTCATTAGTACAGTCCATTCTGTTATACTGCATACCTGTTTGGGGTGGTGCGGCAAAGACACGCTTCATTGGTGTGGAACGTGCTCAGCGATGTTTGTTAAAGGTAATGTTTTTCAAAAAGATAAGATTCCTACTAAGTCCTTATCGAAATTAGTGATATTCATTCGGTCAGAAAATTATATGTCATTCAAACTGTTTTAAAAGTACACAAATCGTTACCTTCTGAATGTATAACAGACAAAAACCAAACGAAAAAAATGCTTTACAGACTACTAGGGTAAATACGGAGTTTGCTAATAGGCAATATAATAAAAGGTCCATTCGAATATTCAACATCATTAATAAAGAAAATATACGTAGAGCGCCATATCATGAATGCAGGAGAATTATCTCAGAATGGTTAATAACAAAAAGTTATGATGAAGTTGAGGCACTCCTGAATTAGACAAAGATACCTACACACCTACATATACACAAACACTCGTACGCACGCACACTCAGCCACACTACACACACACACACACACATACACACACAACACACACACACACACACACACACACAACACACACACACACACACACACACACACACACACACACACACACACACACACACACACACACAACACACACACACACACACACACACACACACACACACACACACACACACACACACACCACACACACACACACACACACACACCACCACACCACACACACACACACACACACACACACACACACACACACACACACACTCACACACACACACACAACACACATAAATGTTTGAATAGTTTTAAGTCACATTATAAAAGTTTTGTGTATATTGTTCATGGTTGTAATTTTAGTGATATTATTTTTGTTGTTTTCCTTTTTACTTTGGAATTATATAATAATAAGCTATATAATTTTACCGACCTACGGAAGAGCAGTGACCCTGATACAGGCAATTAGAAGCTTAAAAGGGACACTGGAAACTTACTCTGTTAATGTAGCTAATTTTTATTACTGCCAATAAACAAACAAACAAACAAACTTATAAATAATAGTGAGTGTACACTTTATAATAGTCAATGAAGTCACTCGGCAGGTAATGAAGCGAAAGCTGTTGTTTATTGTTTATCTAAGGGTAAGGACGAAAAATAATAAAGTAAGAGAACTGTATACGACGTAGCTACCCGTAGTATCCGGGGACGTGATGGGTTGTATCTTTATTGCATTCTGTAATGGCATCCGCCACGTGTGACTCATACAAAGATTATAAATTCGAAAAAAAGCTTCTTTGCTGTTGGCTTCCGCCCTAGAAACTGAGGAGTTTATAAACATAAAAATTTTAAAAACAATATGTTGATTCTTTTGATGCTTCTGATATAAGCATACTAGAAGCATCAAAATGGCTTGATAGGTCGATTTTTTTAGATTTGATAATCGTACCATGTAAAGGCCAATTTTAGAAACCGGTCGTGTTTTATAAACCTGCTTTTAGATTAGATGTGTATTCTTCTTAGAATAAATGTATGACGTAAATGTATGACGTAATCTACGGCGACGCAAACTTTCCAATATTTTGATACTCCGCACTCGAAGTGGCCGCGAGTTCTACGTTTGCATAAATATAAAATTTTCAACTGATATCCGATTGAATATTCTATTGAAGCCTTTTGAGCGTGCATCTCTGCTGCGATTTTTCTTTCAAGTTCTGTTCTTACGACGTATTTGCGCTGTGTTGAAATGATTTCAATACGGAATGGTACTACTCTTATAAAAAATATTGAATATTGTCATTAATCATGTATAAATGACTGATAGGACAGTCCAATTTACAAATAAATATATGTTATACTTTGATTAGTTTCCATTCTCCCTAGTTAGGATTGAGACTATATGGTGTTCTGTATTAAATATGTCTGCAAAATTCTATATATATAATAATCACGTCAGCAGAATGTTCAGGGTTTGTAAAGATGCACCAAAACGGTATGTCCTTTCTGTCATAACCGCTTAAAGTAGCATATGTGTCAGAGAGCCCTTTTCCATAACGCTTTGAACGCGCGGGCGATATCACCCTTTTTAATTCGAGAAAATTTTGCGTACCAGATATACACAGCCCTATAATAAAAAAAACATTGTATTCAAACAATTTTTGGTTTTAATACAAAGCTCCATTCATTTTGAGTTATAAAAACATAACTGAGCCAGCAATTCTCAGAACTCGATCCTTATCCTTTGGTTATGTTTCGGCTGGCGCCGCGGCAATTGCGGAGTCAAGAAGCGGGGCCATGTTTTTCACTAAAGTCTATGCGGCTTCGACCGATAACATAGTGGTCGTTATATTTAAAAGTTCATAGCTGAAAGCCACAGTGAACTCTATGAATTGAATCAACTCTAAACCAATGGAGGCGAGCTATGCTAACATTCAAATACAATTTTTCAGCTAAAAAATGCAGCAGTCGTTTTGCAGTTTCGGCGGGCCTAATTGTTTGTCGATTTTATTGAGTTCCACCGGCAGAAGCGGTAGGAACACAACATCCGGAGCACCGCACTCTGTAGATTTTTTTTCCATCTGGAACTTTTTTCCTTAAACAACAGTTTATTGATTCAAGTGGCTAGAAAAGTGCATAGCGTTTGTTAGCACTTTTTAAATTACTTAACCTTAAATACACCAATGATCTCGAAAAAGAATGTTGTCCCTGTTGTGTGATGTCAACTCACAGTATCAGGAAATTTCTTCTGCCCGTTCTTACCCTTTAGCTTGGCATTCGAATTTACCTACAAGCTACAAATAATAAATGTATATCCACTGACATTCACACAGCGCCATCTAGCCCAAGTTAAGCATGAAACCTATATTATGGGTTAGTACCAATAGATAAACATACTTATATACATATTTTTTATAAATATATACATTATACATAGAAAACACCCAAACATTACAAACAAATATGTTCATGCACACAAATGTTTGTACTGCCCAGAGATCGAACCCGGAACCCTTGGTATAGCAGCCGACGTCTCAACTGCTACACCAAATGGGTCGTCAAACGTCAAACGTCACCTACAAGGAACACTTACAGCTTTTTATCCTTGAATAAAACAACAGAACAAATATCAACTTCCGGCATATATCAACGGGAATTAATTGATTACATGTAACATGTTGATTACACGAATACTTTATTATCTGTAACGTATTTCATATTAAAGTAGCATTAATAAGCGATTCCTTGTTAAGTGTTAAACATGGCAACGGTGCCACGGCGATGATTACGGAATCATCACAGGATAAAATATTAAAGCGCACGACAAAGCTCTGTTAATTCGTTGGGTGTTCGGAATTGTGTCCGTTTGCTGTCAAAATGTTTAATGAAAAATTTCACCCGATAAAGGTTCTTTTTATAAATGAAGTTCACTGTTTATTCAATCGAACGCGTAATGAAGCGTTAATATTAATTCGATCGCTCCTCATTGTGCAGAACTCGACCGATCGTGTCGCAATTAAGTTTTACGTATTTGTCTTATCAAAAACTCATTACTTTTTTAATCATTCGTATTACCTACCGTTCTTTAAGTTTGAATGTTGTCTATTTCTTTGAGAGATAATGAGGATCAGTCTTTATAAATTTAATTGGCTTGTTCCTTTTATATATCTCTTACAGTCTGTACCTCAGGGCCTTTGGTAATTTTACCCTATTTGCTAAGTATCAGTTGGAATATATTGGCAGGATATCGTGAAAGATGCGTAAATGCTAAAATAAACACTTTTCACTGCACAAAACAAAAAATACATACACCATTTGCTTTTTGTTCTTAAAATAGAGAACACAAGGTCAAAAACAAACGTTAACTTAGTTTTGTACTTAAAATTCATTTTATCTTATCATCAGAACCGCCAAAGAACAAGTGACCTACTTCCCAGTTTAAAAACAAAACTTCAAAGATACAATTTTAGTACCAATTCACAATTTTATTTTATCGAAGATTTCCGATATGAGCCTAACTTTAAATTTTACAACTTTAGACATTAATGTTTACAAGTAATATAACAATCAATGCTATGGGTGTTTATATAATTTTCTCTTGTATTAACTTTAAATCATATAAATTTAAAATATGAAAGAAAATCGGTCCATCACCATCTTAAATGAAAATTATAATTTCTGGTATACTCCAGTCCTCCAAATTTGGACCAACTTTTTATTGTATACAATCATGTAAACTTGTATATTTGATAACAATGTTTTTAAATATACAGTTAAAATCTATCAATTATGGTATGTGAGGATATAAATTGTATGTAAAGGAAATATGATGATAATGGTAAAATATTATTTGTCTAAATGAATCCCTATTACATTAATCCTTAGTACATTATTATCAATTTAACACAAGCTGTTGTGTCTTTTGCTTTTGATAGTGCCCAATTCTGTATAAGCGTTACCTGCAGAGTATTATGAACTTTAAATTTTAAATTCCTTTCGCGGAAAATTTTGCTGCTAGATAAAGTTTATCGGATGCCATGAATTTCACTGTGAAGTTGGTAAAAGTAGGATGCGAAATATTGTTCCCTGTGGATTTTGATATTTGTACGAGAAGCCCATCACGTTCTTGTAAGTTATTTTCGTGTGACAGATTAAATTATATTTGACATCATGGTATAATAAGATTGGCATAAGATATTTATACAACGAATTAAAAAAAGACAACTTTATGTAATACATATTTATTGAATACTTAGTACAAATAAATCAAAATCTCCAATATTACTTTAGTTACTTGTCTCTCGTGGTAACAGATTTGTGTTTTAAGTTTTGTATAATATAATTAAAGGAAACGGGAGTCTCCGGTAATCCAAGTTGAAAATAACTGGAAATCTGTGGTATCATTCCTAAAATTGAGGCTTTCTTTTCACATAATTCCCTTCTAATCTTGTTCGAGTATCAGAACAGTAAAATTTTAATCGAATTACATTTTGTAATATCGGATTAAAAATCCAATAATGAAGACAGATTACCGAACCAGGAAGTAAAATCCTGTGAAAACTTTGAACTTAATAAAATTTTTATCCATGTCATCATCACCAGTAAACATACAGAGCCGTACGTACCCGTATAGGGTGTTTAGGCCTTAGTCGTCCACGGGGGCCCAGTGCGGGTTGGACGACTTCACGTACAACCTTTCAATCTCTTTGCAAGCGTGCAGAGGTTTCCTCACGATGTTTTCCTTCACCGTAAAGAGCGTCGGCTACGTACATATAATTTCGAAAACATATTAGTATGTGGTGGGATTTGAACCACAGCCCTGGTAGGAGGCCAACAGTCCAAACTATTGAGCCACCGACCCTCCTCCAGGTCGACGCTGATCCAGGTATGACTTTATTGTTGTAATATAGTATTTTTTCATTCGATATTTATTAAAAATTATCTTGCAAGATGTTAAGATGAAAGTTATGTATTTATTATGTTATAAAATGTTAAGGACGGTCAGGACGCTCGCCTGATGGTAAGTGATACGCCTAACCATGACAGAGAGGCATTGATTGAGACCAACAACTGAGAAACAGTTATTATTCTTCACCAATGCCGCGCTGCACCCGACGCCCGAGACACAGATGTAAGGTCTCTTATACCAGGCATTTTATCTATTTTATAACTAGGCTTGAACTATCACTAAAGGAGTCCAGGGAGGCCATGCCATCCCTGGACAGGAAACTGTCTAGGCGTCTTCTACACATAGACAGGAATAGCCTTAGACTGGTGACGGGGACCATCAGTGGACACTGCACACCAAACAAACACTTTCACACACTAGGTATCACGGACAGTCCTCTGTGCAGAGCGTGCATGGAGCAAGAAGAAACTGTGGCGCATGTGCTTCTTAGGTGCACAAGCGTAGCCCAGATCCGCAGGGAGACTATGGGCTCATCGGTAAAAGTCGCGGATGCCCTAAGGAGACCGGGAAGACTTATCTGCTTTTGGAGGGAGGTGGGCTGGCTGGAGTGACCAGAAGGCCGCCATGGCTCACGCACAATGGTCACTGCACGGACTAAGTGCAGAAACCAACCCTACTAATATAGAACATGACTAACGGAGAGACTATGGATGTCAGCTATTAAACTAGACGCTATTTTTCTAAAGATCTATTTCTGCAGAACAAAGCAGAACCCTGACCAAAGGTTAGCAGGAACTAGGGCCGACTAAAAATGAAAGCAAAATCCTGATACTGTTTAACCTTACCTTATTTATATTCTTGCGTCTTACATTTCTTTTTGTAAACAATTTGCTTTGCCATAGTGAACACATTGTAAAATTAATTTTATCCAATAATTTATAAGCTTCATGTCTACGGTCAATTAAAAGCATCCCCAATGTTTCTGTTTGCAATTGCAATGTACCAAGTAGACATTTGCATTGTGTACTAACGCTTCGGTCAGCATACACTGTTAATGGTGTTTACTTCAGGTTAAATAATCGCAATATGCTGTAGTCATTGTTTTCGCTTCTAAGCTGGACCCTTCGTCCGTATTTTTTAAATATGATCACTTTTAATAATTATATCTGCCATAAAAAAATCGCTAAGGTCGTCTGAAGTTTGTACTGAAAACTAAGTTTCAAGTAAATGTGCGAGAATTAAGGTTTAAGGACTTAAACCCAGTATTTGAAATAACTGTCACAGCGGTGATGTCTTTAATCTTTATTTTCCTAGAACTTTAATGGCGTTGAGTTTTGTATTGACCTTGAAATAGTTCCCAAATGATCGTATTGGGCCTGCGTGGCGGTATATAGCCCAATATTTTTAAGCCATTTAATTTTCCTTAATGGAAAGACTGCCTGGCAGTGAAATATAGTCTGTTCGACCTGACGTAGGTACTTAATGGCAGTTTAGATTTCGAATTCCCCGATCGCGGGAAACTTTCGGGGGAAACTGGGACAAGACCCTTTCGTTTGCACCCATCGATTACTATTTGCATCTAGACACTACTTGTGACATCCTTCAGATCATCTGTCCATTATGCGGGTGGCCTAGACGCTGTGCTTGCTAGTACATGGTCTTTATTTAAGAACCTTTTGAAGCCACAAGGGCTATTTCTAGTTTTTCTTTCAGAAAAACTCTAGGAAAGAGATGTATGCTAGAAGTTAAAACCTTTATTATTCCATTACTAGAGAATGTCCGATTAGTTATCATAAAAAAGTTCGGAATACCTTCTCTGTATTAAGGAAAATAATTCAAAGAGTGGACCTAACATGTAATTTTTGTATTCATATTAGCATGCTGATATGAGAGCCAGCAAAACTATGCGCAAAAAAACTCAGCGTCAAATGGTTTAGTGGTCATCACATCACATCTTCTTATTCTTAATCAGCTCATTAAACGACCCCGCTCGAGGGGCACGAGCCTACCCGTAGGATGATTAGGCCTTAGACGTCCACGCGGGCCTAGTGCGGGTTGGATGACTTCACCCACGACCTTTGTTGTTATCGACGCTCTTACGGTAAAGGAAAACATCGTTAGGTAACCTTCATGCACGCCTGCGAAGAGATTCAAAGGTTGTGTGTGAAGTCGTCCAATCGGCACTGGGCCCGCGTGGACGACTAAGGCCTAATCATCCTATACGGATAAGCTTGTGCCCCTCGGTGGGGACGATTAATGAGCTGATGATGATGATTTTCGAAAATTTGAAAACACATTGGTACGTGACAGGTTTGAACAGTGACACATTTAAACCTCAGGCAAACACACAACATAAGCATAGATAAATGTATACTGTAACGGATCTCGCTGAAGCCAATTAGGTCCTAACAACAGACCGTCCCGTATTCTACACATAAATAATGCGCGTGCAAGAGAGCCGGGATTTAATCAAACCACAGCTTAACCGCAAATTTTGTGACGGAAAATAGGTACCTGTGTTTGCTTAGCCCTACACTATTAACGTGACCGCACTACCTTTATGTCCGGATTTGGACCTTAACAAGAAGACCATAAGGTCGAGCAATCAGTTAGCTTGAGTAACCTGCAAGCCAGATTTTACTGAGGACACACGGGTAATGAAGGGGATACGGTAAAATAACGGATAATAGTTAACAAGAAGATGAGAAATGTTGTGTTTATTACTACTATTAGTCGTGCCCGTGACTTCGTCCGAGTGGAAATCAAAGCAGAATTATTTACTCCTTATTACATATATCAGATATCTGTCAGTGAATTTCCGTTGAAGTCGGTCGATCTGTTCCTGAGATAATCCAGAATAAACAGAGATACATTTTAATTAGTGATTGTGGTTTACCTTACTCGTATGAATATGAAAGTCGGTAGGAACTGTAAACATACCAAAATGTTTTATTATTTTAAATCAAAACAAAAGTTTTATTGTTTTTTTTTATTTATTATCTGCAAAAATATGACAATTAGATAAGGTATCGCTGACAAGGTTTTTTAATAACTTTATACCTTCATTATACCTAAAAGTATTCCACAACACCATTTAGAGGCTCACCCTAAGCTATCTGAACCACACAGTCATAGCAAACTTAAATAGAAGCCTTCGACGTTTAATTACATCCTCACATTGGGTGCTAAGCCTTTCCAGAGGCGATCTCGCCTCAAGTCCGGCCTAATCTCGGATTAAATGAAAACCCGACAATCTTAGCTCTTTGCCCGGATTAAATGAACTGTCGAACGTAACTGACTGTGCGAGTCTAATTGGTATTAAGGACTGCAAGTCATTGAGGGAATTATGCCATTACGGTTTCAATCAATTCCTCTTAGCCTCTTCAAATATTGGATGCTTACTTTTTGCCAAAGTGTTTAACAGAAAACCCTATTTTCGGTAAACACGACTGTGAATGGCACCCCAATTGACAAATTAGAGTGCCATTTAAAAGTGGTTTTAGTAGGTAGATGTAGTTTGAATAAAAAAAAATTAAGCATTGTATTTTTAAAACAACTTAATATTGGCATGTTAATTGGCACTGATGTATCCGTAAATCTTGTTTATATATGTAAGTTTATATTGTCAACCCAAATGTTCGGACAGTTCCTAATTTTATGATTTAACAGTATTAGTCATACAATAAACCAAAAAATGTTTTATACAACAAAACCTCCTCTATTTACATAAAATAATTCATTCCGCAGTAGACACGCCAAATCTTCTCTCGTCTTTAAATGTTAATACTCGGTATAGATGTCGACATCCAAATATATTTATTTGTTATAAAAGTGCACATAAATAACACGTCTTATTACAACCCCCTGGTGAGAATGTGTCGCATGTACAATGAGCTGGTCCGCGTGCGAGATGGGGGTAATGGAGAGATAGACATCTTCAATGATAATTTTATTTGTTATAAAAAACTATATCTTCGGCCTTAACGACCTAGGAAAGCTATTGAAATAATTGTAAATTGGTTAGTACTTTGTTTTTCTTTTTCTAAATATTTTTATAGCATGTTATATTTTGTCAGCTCTAGGCTACAGGCCTGTCCAGTGAACTGTTTTATTTTTTGTTGTTTGTGTACCATAAATAAACAAATATGTTTTTAGGATCATCGAGTTTTTGCTAGATAAGAAGAACCCTAATTGTTACGTCGACAGAATTAAAATGGTATTGTACCTTGTACTTGTACGTGTGTGCACATTGTTGTGTGTTCCAGATTAGACCACAGCACGGAACCAATTGCCGTTAAGCATTTGAGAGCCAACGATCCGTAAACCAATGGCGTTGCGGACACAGTCGAATGCAATTTGCACAATTTACCATTGTAACCTATATAATGCCTATTTATATATTACTTACGTGTATGTGAGATTCCAGTTTAGATTATACTGTATTATCTGCTTAAGTAGATTAATTTATTTTTATTTTAACGTTTAAATGTGTGTTAACTGTTGTTATGTGGTTCATATACAACCTCTTTTCTAGAACTAATTTCTAAGAACTTCTCTCTATCGCAGTCCACTGGTGGACATAGGTCTCCCCCATTTTTTTTGACATTCACACAGCGCCATCTAGTCCCAAACTAAGCAATTGCCTGTAATATGGGCACTAAACAACGGATAAACATACTTATATTATTTTTTTTATAAATACATACATATTTTACTTAGAAAACACCCAGATCAATATAAACAGACATGTTCATGCACACAAATATTTGTACTGCACGCGGATCAAACCCGGAACCTTTGGTGTAAGCGCTGACATCTCAACCACTTACACCAGATGGGTCTCAATTTTGCGCTGAAATCCCGGTCCCTAAAGCGGAGGACCGGGATATAAGAACTTGTCAATGTAAAAGAATTTCATTGATTGTTTTTTGTTTCTCTTCTCTTTAACATTTGTAAATGGCTAACGTGTTTTTTTTTAATATATATTTTTTTATTATCAAGAGTGGTTTCGCTGCATAATCGATAGTTATTTATCTTTAGGTTTGTTCACGGGTGTTTTTATCACATTGGTTAGAAACGTATTTAATACTCGAATTGTAATCGATTATAAGTACCTTCTTTTGCATAATCCTTGCCAAAATCAGAACAATGGCCAAATGAAGTTCTTTGAATGTTTGGGTGTCTGAAAGCGTCACCCACACATACAAACCTATCGAGTGTGGGCGTTATCATGCTTTTACTCACCTACACAATCATCCATTATGGTTTCTATTTGGTTATTATATTTTACTGTAAAACGAAATACCTCTCTATATAGGTTATGATTAATTTTTAAGATTTTTATTTATTTTATCATGACATGAATGATTCAATAAATAATTCAGTATTGCTATATTACTTTCGAATGGAAAACTTAACTGATTCTATAAACACTGAAGCTGGAATTGCCATTTAAGCTTTTAGTGAGAATACTTTGATACACGTTTCCCTTGATCGTTTTGTCCCACTGTCCGTAATAGGTATATCCTTTAACGGATTTATGACATCGGTACACTGGAAATCGCTTTCAAAAGGCCAAATGAATTTTGGTTGTGCTGTGCTGTTGTACTTTTAAAATTAAAATTGAGGTTTACTTAAATGAAAATAGTATCGATCCACACATTGGTCAAAACTTTCCTAGAAAATACATAAATTTATACTATTTAATAATATAAACACTCAATGTTTGCCCATGAGTGCCTAAATGTTAAATTTTTGTCAGTAAATTGCGGTGTTTTCTATGATTATTTTTTTATTGGGATTAAATTCTTAGGTATTTAAACAATTTTAAATTGATGTAACAAAAGAGCTTACGATGACAACGATGCCCATGAATATTGCAAGAAAAGAAAATAAAGGTTGAAATAATATGTTGCTGGCCCACAATATGGCTGGACCAATTGGTTCTTTCGATTTAACAATTTCAGTTCTAACGATCCGAAAATATTACAATAGGTTGTTCGTAGTAACTTTCAGTAGTTTTTAGTTTTAATATTTTATTTACATTAGGCCTTTATTTACATTAGGCCTAGGATTAGTAAATAAGCAAAAATAGGGATTTTGAATTATTTATAAGATGGTATTCCACTGCCGAGCTTGAACTTTTTTTATTTCTTCATGATCATACTTCAGTGCGTGTCGTCAGCTCATTTCAGTATCCGTCTTGTGATTGGCGACTATGTATCGCGTACAAAATACTGAATTTATATTTCCGAAATACAAGCTGGATTACGGTAAAAAATTACTGCAGCACCCATAAATGTTCCCCGGGGTATTCCAAGCGCGATCAAAGCGACAATGATGCGCTCGTTACGCAAGTTCCTTAGGGAAATCACGAATCTTAGCACCTTTGGGTTTAATCAAAGGGAAATGCGATACAACTGGATTTTCAGCGTTCATTTCAAATTCAATGATGTATTCTCTGATGAGCGGCAATGAAAATAATTTGCCTGTGGAAATGGTTCTGTGCCCGTTCTTAATTTTTCGCTTTATTTCACAGTGGGTTACGTTCCAAACATCCCATAGCTACGCTGTGTGAAACAGTCTGTTTGTTCGCTGTAGTGGTATTAAGTGATGATCACAAGGAAAAACTGAAAAAGATAATAATTTGTTAAATTTATCAATGGCAAAAACATAACTCGGTAGCTAGCAGTCGGAAAAAAACGATCAACATCCGTTTCGCCAAAATGTTACCTTCTTGAAGTACTTATTGGATCCAATGGTTACTGGATTCTTCTAGTTTCAGGGAGGTAAAGAAGTTCGTATTAGTATAATGTAGGTCTCAAACAATTTCGCATTTAATATCCTGATCCTCCATTTTTCTCATCCAGTATATTCGATCCACGTCTGACATTTTTCAACGCGTCTATTTATTAAATGGAAGAAACTATTTTAATTTATGTACCTTTATATTTACTCTCTACTACTATAATTATCTTAAGGGAGTCAAGTTAGTTTTGATATATATTAGGTAAACAACATTCGGTTTTATGTTTTTTTAAACAATCAAATATTCATGTGGTACGGATTCATATATTGTACAAGAGCTATAAATATGATATTGACCGCGACAATGATCGTATCGGTAGAGTTAAGAGCCGAAACGATATCTTCGTTTCAGCGGACTTTATCGATGCCCGGTACATTGACTCATTCGATTTCGGCACGGTTCGCAAAAGTTTACAAATGCACTTTACGGGCCGTTACTTCATCTTAGCTACTGAGCCGTGTCACAATCCTTTTTTTCATATTATACTTACGAATGTTACACTGTCTGTCTTTTACGCTTTTAAAATTTTACTTCATTAAAAACGATTACACAAAATAGAAGAAAACTAAAAAAATACATATAATTAAGTTTGGAAATAAATTAAAGCAAGATATTAAGACACAAAATGTTAATATTAGTGGACGCATTCACATAAAAAATTTAAGGATTGCAAACAAGAAAAGGAGAAAAATTTATAATATTTTTTTATGAAATTTTGTGAGAAGGTCTGTGCCCAGCAATGAGGCGTTAAACGGCTATGATAATGCCATTGTGTTCTTTTAAGATTTTTCTATTTATTAATTTAACGTTAAAATGTAAACAGCAAAACGTTCTTACCAATATGTTATGTTATGATGACTGATGCATAAGAAAATAGCAAGACACATCAGGCTGAAAGCTCGCCACTTTTCCGGTGAAGCTGTGTCCAACAGCGAAGAGTCCACCTAAAAAGAAGCAACTCTGAAAGACTAACTATTAGTTGCACATCTTGAAAATAGAAAAGGGAATTGTTGATATACGTAAAGGAAAAATAATTTTGAGCCTTATCTTTCTCACTTCGTGAAACAATTTATTGTATCACAAAGGTCAATCCAGCCCATTCACGGCTCGTAAACTCGCTATAGTGTTAGTCAGTGTACAATCATACCAAATGCCAAAACCATGAACGCCCAAAGAAACTTTCTACGCGGACGAAATCGCCGACAAAAACTAGTGTCTCAAAACACACGCCATCACACAAAGTTCCCCTTGTCAACCAACCTTGACAGATTGGATTATAACGAACACCGATACAAAGGAGAGTTCATCAAGTTGATGTACGGGTTTTGGTGGGACCCGCGAACGTAAATAACTTTGTAACTTGGCCATTGACTTGTGCCTACCAATCTTATAAAGAGGGAAGTTTGCGACACTTGACGTATGTTTACTTATTGTTTCTTAGATATATACGAGTATTCGTTATAAACACGTGTTACAATTAACAATCGTTATGTTATAATTAACTTTTGTTTAAACTGGAAGTTATCTTTTAATAAAAGCTTTCGCTAATTTTCAAAACTCTAAATTTAGTATAGCAGTCGTATAACAATTATTCGAAATCTGAACTCAGATAAATAATACTACGAAAATAAATCTGTAACATTTTATAAGCAGTGTTCACTATATTTTGTTATATAAAATAACTTGATTTAGGGATTGCAGCATCACACGTTACTATTTGTACCTAACTATGTTTAACACTACGGGCCACGCGTCTCTGTTGCTGTAGGTGTACAGAATTTGTCACACAAGCTACAGACATCTTGTCATCATGCTTTATTGTAATTATATTAGTAGGTCATACATTTTAATCTTAAAACTATGAACAATCAAAACTGCTAGCAGTTGGTTCTATTATTGCTATAGTAAGTGCATAAAGAAAATGTTACTGGCCGAGCAAAAATAAACGGTTTATGTTACAGAAAAAAAATCCATTCTCAATTTGATTTGGATTTTATTTTTTCTTTAACGAGTGATTGTCTTTTGTTTGATGCCAACTCCACTAAAAAAGAAACACTTCACTTTTAACAGCCATCCAATCCCTCGGAGAAAGGTTCGGAAAATAATAAACATATACGACTAGCAATTTCATAGAACATCAATAGCTATATGATTCATAGGAGCGATAAAGGCGTATCTTGTAGCATTTTATGGACCGTTCCCATGTTATATAATCTGCCAAAGGTATGGGAACATTGTTACGAGCCATCTCCGATATTGACCACAAATCTATATTATATTGTTTGTTAAGGGTAAGCTTTGCTTACCTAGCTATTATAAAAATCCATGGTAACGAAGAAGATATTTTAGTCCATTAGTGAATCTTTTAAATCTCCAATCATCCATTAGACTTTAACGTCCCACTGCACCCTGCAGAGCATAGCTATGGGAAGATTGGGCCGTAACCCACCACGCTGGCCCAATGCAGATTGGTGGTTGTTAACGAGTATAGTTCTTAAACTGTAGCCGGGACCGACGGCTTAACGTGCCCTTCGAATCATGGGATCATCTCTCTTTTCGGACAAGCAGGTGATTCAGCCTGTAATGTCCTAACTAAGGTAGGAAAAATCGCAAATAGTGATGATTCCCCGCGAGATACAAACCCACGACGTCCGGGTCACGCAGCCGAACGCTGTGTCCATTAGAACACAAAACTTTAAGACACTTCACGTCTGCGCCTTAATGAAATTTACGGTAAGGCCATAAAAGATTGGGTGATCCTCTCGTAAATAAGGCTCGATACGTTTTGAATCAGATCACGATAGCTTGATAATATTATATTGAATAATTATGATACCACGTTCAAGCCCAGACATCATAAGAAATCTCAGAAGTTTGTGACTTTATATCGCACAAAAAGTCAGTTTTTAGAAGAAATTCGACTTATAAATTGTTATTACTATATAAAACTAGAAGACTTTCATAATCACCATGATAAGTTAACTTTGGAAATATTTCTAGAGTTATGCGTCTTTTAACCCAAAGCATAACCTTAATTGTTTATCTAAGAGCACCCTCTTTCGCTACAAGATTATAATATGCCCTCTGCTGTTGCAAATTTATGTACGAGGGCAGCAGTGTCATTTACTACAATGGAGGCTTACCACCATCTCTTAAAATAATAATATTATTATTATCTTTATTGCACAAGAAAAAAAACACAATACTCGGAGGAACAGAACAGTAGTACAAATAAGGAGGTCTTATCGCCATAAAGCAATCTCTTGCAGACACTGACAACCTTCAAAGGAATAAGGAAAAAAAGCAGAGGAAACAAATATAGATTGTAGAAATAATGAGTCAAATATTATGCAAAAATTAAGTTAGAAACAATGAAAAGATAAATACATACAATAATATAAAAGATTTACAATTTACATACCATACATATTTCATAATTATTTGACGACCCATTTGGTGAAGTGGTTGAGACGTCGACTGCAACACCAAGGGTTCCGGGTTCGATCCCCGGTCAGTATGAACATTTGTGTGCATGAACATGTCTGTTTGTATTGGTCTAGCGCGCTCGACTTGGCGGGAGCACTGCCATGCTTCCCGATTTTTGACATCGGATGAAGCGGCCCACTATGTTGAATATATATTGTTTAAAGGCAGTATGTCGATCTCTTATAGTTTGGCTGGGCTCTTTTGTTATCTAATCAGGGTCACCAGGTGCTTCAGATCTTCGATTATCCAAGTTTCTATAGTTTTCCCTTTATGTAGCCATTAAACCCTAACCCTGTACCAAATTTCAGCTCTCTGAGTTAATGAGAAGTACTAGTTCTATTTTGATGATCATGAGTGAGTGTCTATCTATCGAAAATGCGAAACATTGCTTCCGCTTAGCGTCGAAACTAAATGACCTACAGACTTATAGTATATCTTACTAGATGACGAAAATTTCAGCGTTCTAGTATTATCCAAAGGTTCTCAAATTGGGGTCTGAAAATGCGGTGAAATGGATCCTGTAAAGGATAGTACGGCAGTGTTTGCTTCGCGCTGGACTTGGCGAGGGCACTGCCTTGCACCCAGATTCAAAAACGCCCACGAACAAAACAACTGAACTTAACAATAAATTACAACCAATCTCGAAGCTTACTACCTGGGTATAGGAAATAAATTCAAACACAACTTTCCACTTTATCAGACTTCGCTGTTAGAAACTTATACGTATTAACATTCTCTGTTAGAGTTAGGCATCGACGAAACTGTTGTTCCAACATTTGTTATCTTTACGTTGCTTCGTAGTTAAAGAAAACTCCTTTTGTGTTTTTGGTGTTTCTGAATATTTCATCTTTTGTTTTTTGTATGTCCCTTTTCTTTTGGAAAATAAGTTGTGTATGCATTCATACTTATTTAAATTGTGCACACGTTGGAGTGCAAGCAATATTATGCTTAGTTTTATACCAAAAAGCAGGGTCAATCACACGAAAACTAAAACTAACGACTGATTTTTACGTTGAGAATCTTCTTCGAAACTCTTGATGCCATAGCTGACATTTTGACCGATACAGCAAATCATATGAACCCAATATTAAACACTTTTAATATTCAGACGTACTTAGTAAAAACCGGAATGCAAAAAGTACTATTGATGCGAGCAATATTTAAGCCATCAATTTTTAATATTCTTACATTTTAGGGGTTTGGTGACTTGATCTTTATCACTTCCTTCCCGAAGAAAAGTGACAGAACATTAAGAAAGTTTTGAATAAGGCTTAGAGGTATTACAGCTATTAAATATGCCAGTGGTAACCAGATCACGTAGGCGAGTGGCCGCGTCGTTTGCCCCACAAATGTCGACGGGCCACGTGTCGACGTAGCCTGGCTGTGTGCCAGCGTATAAGGCATTGCAGTCATAATTACGACTTTTACGGTTTGTTACTATATGGATATGATGGTAGGATTAAGAGCTTTTGTGTCATACCTACTACCTTAGAAAGACCACATATTAGCTGTTTGCGGGAGTATTTTTTAACTAATTACTAACTAGTGATGGTGGATGACACGGTTCTTGAGAAGCATAGCGTAGTATGTAATGGAACTGACTAAAGGCAATGAAATGACTGGATACAAAATTAACTGGATTAAATTAAATTAAGAACAACGATGTGAAGTAACGCTAATAACTACATCAAATAATTATCCACACTTTCTTACTACTCGGTTTCCAGTGCGAAGCGCCCGAGCAGGATCTGTTAGTTTTAGCTCTGATATGCTTGGTGGGTTGATGATCAGATCACACGATAATTTACACCGAAATTCTATCACCATCAACGATTATCATAAAAATTTACATCTACCCAACAAATAAGACAAATGTTGGCCATTACCATGTCGTTTTGCAAATCTACAGTAACGTCAAACGTTGTAAACCACCGTTTTTCCGGACAAATGATTAATTCTGTATGATAATATGGGTTAATAGAAAAACAATCCTGGTAATAGACGACGCAACGTTGAAATCTAGAATTTTACGGTTTGATTAAATCTCGGCCGCTCCTGGTATCCATTATTCAAATACCACACCATCAATAATTCAACTACATAGTTGTACAGTTTGCTCTCTACGTTTCCTTAGTATAGTTTATTCATGTTTGTTCAGAATAATGATGTCTTATAGCATGGTTTTCAACTTTTAAAAGCTTAAGTTATTGAAGGAGGCGTTTTTAAAAACTTCAAAAGTGAAAAAAGTACATCTGGTCATTAAAACTTTTAAGTTTTTCGTAGTATCTAAAAGTATATGTTGAAAGATATATGAAATGGCAGCCTCTGCTGATTTCAGAAATAAGTCTACTGCTGGGTATCGGTCTACCGGCTTTGCTCAAAACTTTACCGCTATTTATGGAAGGTCCAACTATTCCTGAACATTTATACTAGGTTATTTTATTCAATTACGAATGGAATCACATCAAAATAACAATAATATTTTAAGGTATTTGTTCTTAACCATTTAACCGTACATTTGTGAACATTCAACAGACACAATAGATTTTCTTCTAATGTTTCTGGACTCTGGAATCCCGGAGGTTAATAAATTATACTCTGTCCAACTTTGACAGCTCCTATCAATAACTAATTTTATATTTGACATTAATGTAGCACAGTAATAGCATACTTTGTTGACTGGTAACGCCCACCTAGTGAAGTGCCCTGTGCACAATAATGAGGCACAGACTCTAAAAAGTCACTGATTATCTCCGAACCGAATATTTGAATTTTTTTAATTTCCTTTAGACAGCTGCCTTAGATTGTAATTACGCACGTTGAAAAAATAAATATAAATACACTCAGGCAACTCGCTACAAAACATATTCACACAAATATTTGAACTGCCCGGGGAATGAAATCCATTATCTTCACCGTATTGATTTTCAATCTATACACAGCATAGACCCAATATTACCAGGTTATAATCACTTAATAACTATCTAGATAATCCCAGCAAATTGGTTTTGATAAACAACTCGTAAAATATTACAAAAGTTACCAGAGTCCTTGTAAAGAAACTTCGACCATTTGTTTAGACTTAACTTTTAGCTAGCCCACTCGTGACCGAACTAATAACTCGAAATATCTAGACCGAATAAATTTAACAAGTTTCTTAGTTTACCTGAGGGTCTTGGCTTTACCAAGGGTTTATAGACGGTCGTTGTAGGCTTTGTTTATACATAGGCAAGCAGTTACTATTTTTCATTACAAGCCCTATCATAAAGAAATAACATCCCCCTCCTGTCCTACTCATCTATCACATAATTCTTTCTACTAGGACTCAGTACTGAGTTGTCTAGGTCGGTAGCACCGCAGTTATAAGTAAAAGTTAATTTTAGTTGTCGTCCCGTAAAATAGGGGTGTTTTGCACTTCGGTATGGGGATTGTGTTTCGGGATGGGGGCACTGTAGTAAGTAAAATTACCAAGTATGAGGTATGTCATCTCGGGCGCAGAGCAGTGTTGACGGAAAAACAAATTACCTACGGTTATTAAATTTCCACAACACTGTTTATTCTGTCCTAGGGGATTACCGCCATCCCTTAAAACAGTGTTACAATAATATAACTTCGTTTTTTCTGGTACAATAAAGCTGACGTATCATTATAACAATACTGTTTTAAGAGATTGCAGTAACCCTCCTGGTCAGGCGTATCACTTACGACTAGATCCCATCCAAAAAGAACATAATACGTAAGCTTCAAGGAAGGATCCGATTTTGCTTGGTCAATGGACACGCCCGACATCTTTTTTTTATTATTATATAAAATATCTATGATTAAATTTAAAATAATCACGTTATTTCTGCCAAGTAAATTTTAAACTACAACACTTGTTAGTGAATCACGCCATATTTTAATTAGATAAGCACTTCTATGAAATCGAAATCAACAGGCCAAACCACTGAAGCGCTTTTTTTTTCAAAGCATCAAAACTCATATTTTTAGTTTAGTATTTAAATCGTTTTTTATTATATTTTTGTATATTTCTTGACGTTCATAAGTGCTTTTTGTAAGCCTAATTTGAAATAAATGTTTTTGACTTTGACTTTAACTGTACTCCTTTTCATTTTCATTTTTGTTCAAACCGAATATAGTTATTATTCAATATCATTGATTACTAGCTAAGCTTTCGACAAAATTTATTGGAGTGGCATAATCTGATGAAGTTATTTATGTTCCAAAGTGTACATGACGGTCAGGACGCTCACCTGATGTTAACATACGCCTGACCATGACAGAGTGGCATTGATTGACACCAACAACTGATACACAGTTATTATTCTCCATCAATACCGTACTGCGCCCGTCACCCAAGACAACAGATGTTAGGATTCTAATACCCGTTTATTTTACCACAATATATTTAAATATGCCAGTAATATGTAATACTTGGGAAGAATCCGAATTTTCAATTTTAATTGATTTTTAACAAAGGCATTTATTTTGAGATGTAAATATAATAATTGCTGCAAAGAATTGCAAAAGCAAATTGCTAGAGCTATTTGATTTAATCCGAAATGTCGTGCGCTAAGAAAATTCGTAAGCTAAAATATATATGTGAACCATGTATTTATAAACGAGATAAACAAATTAAACATAAAAATAAATAATATAGGAAGACACAAACTTCTACGTAAGCATTCCGGTGTAACAAGGTGCTTTTTGATTCGAAACTTTGTGAATTGTTAAGAAACTCGCTAGTAATTAATTTCAGCCCCAAACGCAATACGTAATTTTGTTCACACCAAGTTCACATCTAATCGTCAAGAAGTTTTAAGAGCATACCTTCATTCGTGCTGAATGAAAACTTGGACAATTTATGGCAGTTAAAGTTACGTTGTTTATTTTTGGATACTTGTTCATATACATTTGTTTACCCCTTGGATGCCAGTGACACCTTTTTTAGATACAGAGATTTTGTATTATTTATATTAAATAGTACTTAACAAACTTTTATTCCTAACGTTAAATGTGTTACACGTGAGAACATTGTCTTTACCTACTAAAAAAGACTTTAAGACACGTGCAACTCCATTTCCCAAGAGGTGTTACATATTTGATATCCATAATTTAAACATTAGAGTTCAAAACCGACGAATTTTAAAACCTTATGCACGTTAAGGGGTTATCTACTCTCATTGGTAAAATTGACGACGTCTCTTCATATCAGAAACAGTCCAAAGTCCTTGATAATACTTTTTACAATCATATTCACGTTTGCCGAAAAATTTATAAATTTTAGACATCTCAAGCTCGACGGCATTACGGCTGATCGTTTAATTGACGATCGCAAATACATCTAACAGTAGATTTGTTGTCAAAATTTCCTGAGTTTTACTTAGCAACTATTGAATTTGTTTACTTTATTTTATGTTTTATTCTCCTTTGATGTACCAGAATTCCAAACACAATAGAAAACCAATTGTTTCTGTTGGATGTAGCCACTAGCAAGGTTAAATCTTTTCACAAAACCTGAAAGCATAGAAATAACTCTAACTTAAAGCTATTACTCAATTGTAGAACACTTAAATTGTATTCTCTGTAAAATCTCTCTCTGAGTCTCTCTCTGGGACAGACCAAACGAAAATACCATCATTACATACTGGTACATACGTGAACAGTTGCACAAGTCGGAAGCCATCTTACATTTATGCAAAACGCCCTTCCCGGAACTTGTGGACTGCGAGTGCACAATAAATGCATGCAACTCTGACTAAAAGCCAGATGTTGCATCTCCACAATAAATCTTAGACGCTTATCCTGCACTGTTTAATATATCACGGGTCGCTTATAGAAAATGATGTTCTTTAAATGTTCCTGGAATATTCCTTAGAGGTATTGTCCGTGACAATGCGGAATAGTAAGGTGTGAAGTGTTTTAATATATTTCGCAATTTATGTCCCTTTCTTTTGAAATTTAGATTTCTATGGTAGTTGGAAATATGCAGCGTGTTTTCTTAATTGGTGATAAGCAGAGGGATAAGGACTTTGGAAATATATTCATAATTAATATATTGCAGTTCAGGCACTGTCTCCGCGGTCTAGTGGGCACAATGTTTAGCTGCTTGAACCGTAGGTCATAGGTTGGAATCCCGCGGCGAAACTTCGCTACGATTTTTCCTACTTTGGTTAGTACTTTGCATAAAGAGCCACCTGATTGTCCGAAAAGATTCCGTGTTTCAGAGGGCACGTTAAGCCGTCGGTCTCAAATTTAAAATTAGGATGGTAGACTAACTAGGAACCACGTAGGCCAGTGCGGATTAGTAAGTAACACCTATACTCACTAATCCGCACTGGGCCTACCTTTATCGTAAAATAGTCATACAAGCAACAATTGACCCACTTTAGTTTTAACGTTATAGCTATTGTTGGAGAGAATTATGGCTTGAACGTCAAGCTGTGATTAGAGAAGGTGATCGGCAATATGTTGCAAACAGCCTTTTTAGATAGATAGATAGATAGATAGACTCTTTATTGTTCACAATAAATTAAATACAAACAAAAAACCATAAAAACCAATACAGTGGCAAAGGTGGCCTTATCGCTACAAGCGATCTCTTCCAGGCAACCTTAGGTTAGTTTTAGTGACATATTTAACCTTTTTAGTGACATATTTATGATATTTTTAAATATAATTATTTAATTATATCCCATTATGACAACTTCATTTCAGTATTGCAATATTATAAATGGAACTTGGTTGCAAGTTTGCAAGACGTTAAGTAAATCTATACCGAAGCAATAACCGCGAGTAGTCGCCGTCATCGTATCGCTTTGAAGTTACAGAATCTTATGAAACCCAAAGGAGTTGGTAACTGGACGGTATTCGTATTACTTTTGTAACTTCATCTACGATATCACACAGGTGTATTCGAGATTTTGATCCTTATTCACGGCAGTTTATCCTTTTGTGATCTTTGCACTAACATTATTATGACCAAAAGTACACTTAGTTGTTGATGGCCAAATCAAATATATGTAAATTGTATTATAGATAGTTGTTGTTTGCGAATTCACATTTGATTTGAAGGCATTAATATCTTTTATGTCTGTCTATCCTGTAAGATTCTTAATTTTTTAAATTTAAAACACGTAAATCTGTCTGAAGTCCGTCACTTTAAGGATTTTATTTCTAATATTGTTCTTTTAGGGTCTATAAAAACGGATCAATTTATTTTCTTTAATTCGTGAACAAAAAGCATACCACTCACAACTCACAATAAGTTTGAGGAACTGCCTCTTTGATGGTAAACATAGTATAAAATACGACTTCTGTAAGCCACCGACTTGCAAAGTTATCCTGGGTCATACCCCAGGGAGGCATTCTGGGGCCGATATTATTCCAAGTTCACATACTTGGGTTTTGTAGTTTTCGAATCTCAAAAATATGTTTGTGCCTAACTCAAGCAGTCCGCCCAAATTCACACGGGTATTTCTAGTTATAATAAGAATCTAAATTTATCATTTTCAAAAATATAATACTTGTAATAGCCTGTTACATAATTTTATTAAAGTGTATGATATCCAGACATACGCTTTTGCTACTCAAACCAGCCTCATCTGCTAGTGTTGCATCTTGTAAAATAGCTATTCAAACCCTGGTGACATACTGTCACTGATTGAACCAGCGCAATAACGGATATTCTTAACTTTTATTAGTTGCCTCCTATACCGGATTAATATTCCACCAAAACCTAACCAAATAGGGTAATAAAGAAATAAACTCCAAACATATTTCATAGTACGTGTAAACGGTAGTACGTATTCAGTTAACAGCAACCGAGAATCATGAGCTCAAGAAGACAAATGACATACAATATTTGCGAAAACATACAAAATTTGCGCCGTAAATCTAAGCTTTGGAGTGCATTTGGCAAAAGTAGTAACAATTAATCTGGACGAGAGTGCGGCGTGCGACCCCTTGGAAAACGGCCAATTTGGACCGGTGCGACATTTTCTGAAATGGTAAAGTTGACGCAACATGCATATTGGCTTGTTAATTTTATTTGGAGGTTTGCATCCTTATGGACGACGATATTTAAAAAAAGGTTTTATATACTCTCTCTCTCTCTCTCTCTTCAACCTATTGCAGTCCACTGCTGGACGTAGGTCTCCCCCATTTTGCGCCAGACATCCCGGTCCTCCGCCTTTCTCATCCAGCTTCCACCAGCGACCTCGGGCCGGAGGGCGTCCTACGCTACTCTTGCCAAGATGCGGTCTCCACTCCAGAACTCGTCTGCTCCAACGGCCATCGGTTCTGCGACATACGTGACCAGCCCACTGCCACTTCAACTTGCTGATCCGGCGGGCTACGTCGGTAACTTTAGTTCTCTTACGAATTAAATCATTTCTAATCTTATCCCTAAGAGAGGACTCCAAGCATAGCTCGCTCCATTGCGCGTTGAGTGACTTTGAACTTGTGAACCAATCCCGCAGTCAGTGCCATGTCTCAGCTGCGTATGTTAGTACGGGTAGGACGCATTGCTCAAAGACTTTCGTCTTTAAGCATTGCGGAATAGTTGACGTTAGGACATGACGTAGCTTACCGAATGCCGCCCAGCCCAACTGAATCCTCCTACTAGCCTCCCTCTCGAAGTTATGCCGGCCAAGTTGGATGGTTTGGCCCAGGTAGATATACTCCTGCACAACCTCGAGACGGACGCCATCGACGCATATCGTTGTGCATGATATACATGTGGTTTTATATACATCTAGCCCAATTTTAATAAGGGTTTTGTTAACCAGTCTGTACACTCTTACTGCAGGGCCAAGTCTTAACACAGTAACACTTAAAATTAAAACTTGTCCAATAAGTTTTTCAAGAAGCAGCACGCGTTTTAATTTTTATCTATATTTGTTTGAGGAGTTAGAGTATGTTATAAATAGAATACGATGTGCTATGTAACATTTGCGTTGCGATTTTTTGTAGTTAAAAAGTATATATGAATGCTTAGCAGTTATTTTGTGTCTTCATATGATATGTTTTGAAGATAATCGCAATGCAGTAGCAGTAGCAAAGTAGTAACTTTGGTACATTAAATTTCCTTCATCATCATCAGCTCATTATAAGTCCCCACCAAAAGGCACGAGCCTTCCCGTGAAGTCCACGGGGGCCTAATGCGAATTGAACCGCTTTATGCACAACCTTTTGAATGTCTTCGTAAGCGTGCGCAAGTTTCCTCACGATATTTCTCTTCACTTTAAGAGCGTCGGATAGCGAATACATAGTTTCGAAAATTCGAAAACACATTGTGGCGGGACCTTAACCTGCGCCCTCCCAAACAAAAGGCAACAGTCCACACAATTGCCCACCGACGCTCTTAATTTCGTTATAGTGTGATAAATAGTTTCACCGCTTCACTGTCGTGCTATTTTAAATTACAACTTAAATCGAAAGACTCCAAATGCTTGTTTAAAACAATTTTGTATTTCATTAAACTAACCAGACGAATAAAAACATAAAAACTTTTGGCTTAATTAATGAAAAGCTACTTTGATTTACGGCGCTAACTAAACGGAACATTTGAAATCAAGAAAGAAACTTGGACATCTGTTCAACTTTTAAACAATTGACAATTATGCTAATATGAACTGTGCTTCTTGGGAATAGAGTGCCATTTAGGGATGAGAGTTTCCTATCGGTAACTAAGATATTTCCTTAAAAGATTGTACTTAAAGTGCACTGTCAAAAACTATGAAATATTAACTTATAGCCAACAAAATGCAAGCGCTGCATAATTGAATAAAAATCCCGGCAGATACATTATAAAAGCGACACTTGTTGTCTTAGTTTGCTGAAAGGAAAATGAGAGATGCTTCCAAGTAGGTAAGTAAATATTGGAGCGAACATATTGAAGTAAGCAAGAAATAGCAAACATTTTCGTTTTTCTACGCGTATAATGTAGTCAACAGAATCACTGCTATAGCAATTTTCTTCTTTTCATACGATATCTTCCATTTTATTCCAATACATGTAGATATTCGAGCGATCGTCAAACTGTTGAAAAGAAAGATGATTCCGATCTTCGGAAGGCACCCTAAGGTACAGCTAAGTTGCAGCTACAATCTAAGTATGTAAGTCGTTTAAAGCCGACCAAACCGCATTGTGGGTTATGGCACATCTCTCAATCGCTATAGGCTGTGATGGTGATGATGAAAACTGCTTAAATTTCAGCATTAACAAAACTATACTTTATGTCATAATTTTCGTCATCAAATCTTGGACATACTGAATCTATTACATTGTGACTTACTTAACCATTATTAGGTGGTAGACTCGACACTGAGTTGTCTAGGTAGATACCACCGCAGTGCCAGATTCCGTCCTATGAAACAAGGGTATTATGCATTTCTATGTTTTGGTTAAGTGAGTTCCCTTTAATACTAAATCTGGAATAGGCGTATTACTTAACATCAGATGAGAGCACAGAATTAATAATTTTCTCTTATTATTTAATTCTATAGGTTAGAGTGATACATTTTAAAAACATCTTATCAGAAAATCTAACTGGCTAGATGCTCTCTTTATCATAAACCAATTGCTATTTGCCGGTACAATCGCCATTTTGTACAAAGGTCTCAACAAATTTGAGCTTCCAATTCGCAGTCATGTAAAAAAAATGTATTTTTGTGCTCGTTCAATTTCCTTTCTCACTTTGTAATTTGTCAAAGCGGGGTAAAAGGAATAAGGGAACGGTTGAATGAAAGGATGACTTAGTATTGAATTTATTATATCACTAGTTGTGCCCCGCGGTATAAGACATTCTCCCGCACAGCAATATTACCTTAAATCGCATCGTTAAGTCACGTTAAAGCGTGCAGCTCAGCGGAAAAAAATACTTTAATTTTCTAATTATAAGGGTATTTTGAAATAAAATTAGCCTATGTTTTTATTATTACATCTGCTATCTGCCAAAAAGTGCCGTCCCAATCAGTCCAGCCATTTCAGAAATAACTCGGAACAAACAGACAAATGAAAGTTGTAAAAATTGTTTTATGGTGAATGTATTTTAATATTACATTGATATACATGAAGAATGTAATGGTTATTTCAATATTACAAACAGACACTTATATTTCATTTATATATACAGATTTTGTTTAACTACGATAAATGATTGTTGATTAAGAATAATACATATCGAAGACCTTGACTATGGACCTCAACGTGGGTTCCTGAATCACCTTCCTCCACCCTCCTACCCATTATACAGATGCTTGTGGAAAAGTTTAACCATATACCTAAATATATACTTTTGAGACAATAGTGTTTACATATCACTTAATAATATAAACTTAGTTTCACTTTAGAGTTCTCATATTTATGTTTTTTCAGAGAAGGTATGTCAGAAAGGATAAAACTAAGGACATCCATACTAAAGAGACTTGCCCAGTAAAGCTGTGAAGGCCATCGTTTCAGATTGGTGCACAAAAGTGTATCAATCTCCTTCAATGCACCTCTATTATGGTCAGATGTATCACTTACCATCAGGTGAGCGTCCTGACCGTCCTGTTCACTTCGTAACATAAAAAACGTATTTATGTATTAGACAAAGATGTAAGTAGTTATAAATTTTAATAATCCGATCATAACAGTGAATATTATGCTAAATTTACTAAAATACCCAATGGGAATATCATGAAAACAACCAATAATTGAATTCTTAAAAATCTAGAACAGTTTCCGGATTGACGGATAAAACGAAGAAAAACCCCGGCCAGAGAAATCGTACAGCACTTCAAAAGAAAGCATTCAACTTTTTAAAACGCTTGAAATTCAACAGACCCTGAATCGACATCATTTCAGTGTTTTGCTTATAACATTTTTTATTAAAACATGATAACTCTTCATTAATCAAAAAGATCTTTCGCAAGTAGACTGTGTACGAGTATAAGTAAGTAATATTACGAGTTATGATTTCGGCGCAATACAGAAGCGCAAAACACTACTATTTCACGGGATAATATCTAGCACTACGGTGGTTTTTATCTTGACAACTCTGTATTGAGTCCTACCATGACATGATAAAATAGAAAATCTATTATTTCCAAGTAATGAGGTTGTCATTGGCGATCAAAGAGTTAAAAGTAATATTCGTAAAAACCAAGCAAATGAAAAGACATTATTATTAATGAACAAAATAAATTATTTCATTTCTTTAAAAGTAAGCACCAGTTTTACGAGTTATTACGAGGCAAGACAAGTTCGTTAAGGAACTAGAGAATAAACCCCGCGGGTCGCTCAGGCGACCTCATTCTGTGTCTTATGCTTATGAGTGGAGTTGTGGATATGTTGCAGGAAAATCGTGAAAAAAGACATGTATGTAAATGCCTATTGACTACCCATGTGATGGTTTAGAAGCAGGCTGTATAGCAGCCAAAAAGAATTCCAGGTTTGATCGTACTCGTATGTCATTATATTTTGAATTAAGTTAATGTTGATTTTGATTAAACTCAGGATCTGGCAGGAGTCGTTCCAAGATTTATTTTTGTCTCGAATAACCATAGCTGAGCGAATATTATGTCAATATACATTCATAGCTTTTATCCGCAGCTTTTCTCGCTTTAATTCAGAATAACACAGTTCCTCTTTCCTGATTTAGAACACAGAACAGAACTCAAACAGACCCTTTTTTTATGTGTTGTAAGCCTGTACTAATTTTATGAAGAATCTCACACACATTTTCATGCCCATAGGACCTAAGTGAATTTTGTATACAAAAACACAATACACGTATTTCACGTTGGTAACAAAGATTGTGTGTGCCGGTTTTTAGCTTCCAACCTAGAACACTTAGAAAAGTCGCATTTCCCCCTTTTTTTAATGAGTTGGAGATCAGCAAGTCCACATACAAATTCAAAGCCGTTTAAAGAAATGCCGTGAAAGACGATCAAATAGACAGATGCACATATACTCTCACATTTATAATATGTAAAGTTATTAATTGACAAACAATTAAAATCATATTTTCTTTTTGAAAATAATGAGTACCAGTTTACAATATCGAATAATTTAGAAGATAGAATGGAAATTAAATTCGAGTGAAATTTCAAATTTCTTTTTAAGCCCTTCCAACAACCAAAAAATAGACAATATGCGATATGTCAAATATTTCAATGTGACTTCAACGTACACAATGAATGCCGGTTATGACGGACATAGCAGACGCTCCGCGGAAGGGAGATGGCCCATTTGGCACCACGTTAAAGCAGACCACTGCATGAATAAATAAATATGAAAGTTTTAAAGAATATATTAGTTATAGTTGTTCCCCGCGGTATTACCAGCGTTATAAGATTATATTCTCCCGCAGTAAAACATAACCTTAAATCGCTTTGATAAGCCACGCGGCGCGCGGCCACCGCGCAGTAACACATTGCCTTATTTTTCCAAAATAAAAGTTCTGTCTAAAATTGAAGTAGCCAGTGTTTTTCCTTATTACATCAGCTACCTGCCAAAAATAAAATCCATCATCCGTTCAAATCCATCAGATAAACAGACAAAATTTTCAAAAATATCAAATTGATATATATAATATATAATAATATATTATATATAATAATATATATATATATATTATATAATTATATTATATATATATATATATATATATATATATATATATATATATATATAGTATAATACGATGCACTTGAACAATTACCCTTTGACGTTAATTACCATGAAAGTAAAAGTCCAGTTTTTAAGTAGAATAATAATGACTTTGGAAAAAGACTTCTCGATTCGTAAGGTGCCTATTTTGCCTTGATATTAGCTACCAGTAGTCTGAATAAACTGTTCAAGAGCCATGCTATTTCATCTTTACCTCACTGGATTTTGACTTACTGCCATGAAGTAATGTAGTAATGCACTAAAGTCATAAAAAGGATTGTGGAATACATTCTCAATAATCCACAGTCCACAGTAGAATGTATCAGTCTCAAAGGCGTAGGCATAGAACTCAAAAATAAGATACAGTCAGGCGTAGTTTGAGAGTGATAGGTGTGGGTATCAAATTCAATAGCATAAATCTTTTGCCACCATTTCTCTGGAATGGCAACACGAAGAAAACACAATCTCAATTAGCCAATATTATTATTTAATTTACAATTTATGCACAAAGAAACATCCAGTAATGAACACGATAGCGTGTGATAGAATAAGTATAAAAAACATTAAAACACACATCAATATCAAACTAAGCCCTAAACAATAAAGAAGGGTTGACCGTCATCTCTCAACTTGAAGCGTCCAATGTGACTTTAGCAAGAGTTACTGACAAAATGTGTCATACCGTCCAAATTACCGAAAAAATAATGTTTTTAATTTGAATTACGGAAAAAAAAAATTTTCTGTTTTAAATTTGTTCCAAAACGCACGAAATTGAATAAATAAGCACTTCGTTAATACCGCATAGCCCTAAATAGCAGCAATTCTCACGTAAACTTTATAACAACCGGCGACATCGGTGTGCAAATGAAAATTTTATGCAAAAACATTCCCCGTGAGATTTGGTGAAATAACCGGACTGTGGCACAACGTTATCCCGGAACGGGTTTCGTTCGCGGTGGTTTTACTCGCTTTTTATCCGGATCAATCCGGTTAAGCGTCTGGAAGTGTTCCAGCTCTCGACGAGTGTCTCCAGGCGCCGGTTTTATTCAAATTATGTTTTGAAATCGAAGGGAAATGCGACATCCGCTGCGCCATTTCGGCGAAATTGAATAACAAATAAACAATAAGTTAGACGCGAATCT